>JAATLQ010036883.1:27748-73612 GCA_013421005.1 Heliconius erato x Heliconius himera | reverse complement strand
GAGTGAAATACTGCCTAACCTTTGAGAGGACACCTAGCTTTTTTGCAGAGAATAAACACGCCTGTGTTTTTTTAGCGTTAAACCTGACAAGATTGGCATCGCCCCATTCAGAGACGCCCTGAAGTGCCAGGTTCAGACGATCGATCATAGACTCTCGACAAGACTGGATTTCGTTCCGACTGGCCTTAGCATTGGACACATATTTGTCAACAACCGTGCTGTCATCAGCGTACCCAACAATACCGGGCGTTAACATGTCGTTGATGTGCAGCAGGAATAGAGTTGCTGACAGAACAGATCCTTGAGGAACTCCGGCATTTATAGCCTATTGATCAGATACGCGGCCATCTAGGACCACTTGTATCGGTCGCTCACTCAAGAAGTCTGATATCCAAATGCAAAGGTCAGCCGGTAGTCCGTATGCAGGAAGCTTACTTATAAGGCTTGCATGCCAGACCCTGTCAAAAGCTTTAGACATATCGAGAGACACGGCAAGGGCCTCGCCATATCTCTCGATAGCCTCGCTCCATATGTGAGTGGCATACACAAGGAGATCTCCTGTCGATCGCCCCTGACAAAATCCGTACTGGCTATCGCTTAGGAGATCATTATCCTCCAGATATGCCACAAGCCTTTTATTCAGTACACGCTCCATAGTCTTGCAGAGTATAGAGGTGACCGATATTGGCCTGTAGTTGGCAGGGTCTGCCCGACTGCCTTTTTTGGGTACAGGTTGCACGTTTGCAAGCTTCCACGACTTGGGCACTACTCCAGTATTTAGTGAGAGTCGAAACAGGCGTGTCAGAACCGGAGACAACTCGGGCGCACAGTTCCGTAGTACAATTGCAGGAATGCCATCTGGGCCGCTTGCCTTATTCACATCTAAATTTTGCAGGGCTACGCGTACCTCTTTTTGGCGAATGCGGACAGCTGCCATGGAGCAGTCGGCGAGAGGCAATGATGGTGGTGTTTTACCTGCATCATCTAGACGCGAATTTTCCGCAAAAAGAGAAGCGAACAAGTTCGCCTTCTCTTCCGCAGTGTGAGCAAGCGAACCATCTGGCCTCTGCAAGGGAGGCAAAGAGGATCGACAGAAGTTCGCTTCGACCGCTTTCGAGAGTGACCAAAATGCCTTACTACCCGCTGGGTACGAGGCAAGCTTAGCGCCTACTTTTCGAATGTGGTCGAAACGAGCTCTGCGTAATTCTTTTTTGCTTAGTCTAGAGACCCTGTTGAAGTTTTTCTTCAGTTCGCGAGTATTCGGAGCTTTTCGCGTGCGAGCATCAGCCCAGGCAGTATACGCCTCCTGTTTTCGCGCTTCTGCACGGTCACAGTCAGCGTTAAACCATGGGCGAGCTTTACTACCAGAAGGAATATCAGAGTATGGTATAAAATATTCCATGCCTTGCCGTATGACTTCGGTTATGGCTTCTGCGCAGCTCGACGATTCTCCTGAAGAAAAACAAGATCTCCAAGGATAAGCCGAAAAGAAATGCCGCATCTCGTCCCAGTCTGCTGACTTGTATCGCCACAACAACAACTGAGGATACGGCGTGTCTTAAAATTGTGGTTTTAGCGAGGTAGTCAGAAAGAACGCAGCCTCTACTTACTTCTTTCACCTCGTCCATTTTCGTCAACCTCTTCATACATATTTTTAAACATTTTTAAAGTGTTATTCCACACTTAGGAAAGAAATTTTCTAAATAAGTACTCTTCATACATGCCGTCCGGTGGTCCTTGTGCTTTTTATGTGACCTTCCTCCAGTATCTTCGATATTGTGTTTTCAAAGGTCAACCGAGGTGTCGCCCTACCACTCTTACCACTCGCTTTTCCATCATAAATCTTTTTTGCCATTCTTTCGTCACTCATACGTTCGACGTGCCCAAACCAGCTGAGCACGTTCTTCATTCTCACCGTGACATCCTCGCTAGTACCTGCCACAGGAGTGTATCTCTTCATTTCGGATTCGATCAGCTAAGCTGACTCGGCATGCCCTACGAAAAGATTGCATCTCGTGGAGATGAAAGAAAGATGAATGCCATGGGGCATTCATCTTTTTTTCATTCTTCTTCTGTAATACCCTCGTTTCACTGCCGTATAACAGCGTCGGTACCAACACTGCATTGTTTCACCGTCTCATCAATGCAGCTAAGGCTCCGTTAACCCTGTCACCGGCAGCATCCATCTCGTATCTTCTATATCTAAAATTTGAGTCTTTAGATTGCCTCCGATATTTTTAGGCATTGCGTATAGAGTGATGGAACTTAACACCGCTCATTAATTACTATGTATAATTAAACAGCAGTATTTCCTAACTGTTACTGAAAAACATTTTAACTATTTCTATACATCTTAAACGAATACCTTTTCTTTTTATCTTATAAATTAATGAATAATAGGCCAGTCGTGGTGCAGTGGCACGAAGTGTGACTGTAAAACCGACTGGTTGTGGGTTCGATCCCCACTCAAGGAGATGAAATATTTACTTAAATTTATATTTCCATTTCTTCTTTCGTTCTCTGGTGTCAAGGCTAAGCGCGGCGTTGAGTTCTGCCACTCAATACGCAATGCTTGCAGAATTCGGCAGAAAGTGGGGAAGGGGTATCTTAACACTAGATTCCCTCTGCCTACCCTGCTGTGTGCGGGATACAGCGTGAAACTGATTTGAAATTAATGAATGACATTAAATTGTATGACAATAATGAGAAAAGGTTGGGCTTAATAGCCCTATAAATTGTACAAACATACTTACATATGTACGTAGATTGTAAACTTAATTTGCGTAAATGGTAACATTGATGTAGCCATTAGCAAATTGTTTCAATGTTTACAATTAGTCACTGTAATCTACAAGGGGAAAGTTCCGTTAATAGAATAGCTTTTCGACGATTTTTTTATTTCCAAAGCTAGACTCATATTACCAGGTTCTGTGCAAACAATACTAGCGAATAGGGTCAATTTGTATATATATTTTATGTTCTTCCGTCGATTTTTCTGATGTTTACGATCGATTTAATTATTTCTTTTTGTTTGAAAAAGCTTATTTCTCCATGGTCCTATGGTCTTATTACCGGTCAAGTCGGCATCTGATAATGGAACCCCATTCAAATTCAAATTAGACTAATCAATGGAAATCGAAGGAAGCCCTCGAATTTTATAGGCATGTAGTAGATATGTTCTATGTAATAAAAATTACATTAAAAACTAACTACTAAATCCACCAAAAAGAGGTAAAAAATGTCCGCACACCGCCTTTAGAAATAGCATATTTTAAATAGTAAATAGGTAGGTATAAGTATCTATAATTTCACTTAATAATTTTTTAATTTGTTTTACAATTTAGGTTTTGTTTATATGCGTAGTATTACAATAAATACTTATTTAAATACTTATTTAAGTGTGGAATAACACTTTAAAAATGTTTAAAAATATTACAATAAATCTTTTTCAATAGGTTCAAACGCGAAACTTTTTCTCTCTAAGAAAAAAAATACTCCACTACGCAGAACAATGAAAATTACTAAAGATAATAATCATATAATTAGTTATATAATCCAATGCATTGTCTCGTAATTGCTAACATAATATAATATAATACATAATAAAGTTTACAATACACGACGCACGTGTTACGTACATGACAGTTGACACGCGACAAGCATTCGTGGTTCACCGCTAACCGCGATATCGATGTTATTTTTAGATTTTAACTACATTTTTCTATGCCTTTATTTGGAAAATTTAATATGCAATATAATTTAAGGTGTGTTAAAAAAGGGATATACACGAAGGTTGCAGGTTCGATTCCTATGGGGAGATTTAAAATATTATCGTTTTTCCTTTTTGCTTAAATTGACAAACTTAAATTTGCGGGTGTCGGCACTAATTTTGTATGAAATGAGTATATAATTTCTGATTACGCGGCAATTTTCATATAAAAGATCGAATAAACTAACTATGAACGCCCATAATCATCCTTGGGTTGCGTTGACTAAGAAGATTTCTTTTTTTTGGTGCTCCAAGGAGCTATAGAGTTATAGATCGAGATATTTGTTATAATTTAGTAATACGTTTAGATAGACGGACTGACGGACAAACTGATGAATAAAATGATCCTATAAGGATTTCGTCTTATGTTTTGAGGTGCAGCACTAGGGCTTCCGTATCTCAAAAGAAAAACAAGAGTTCCGCTTAGTCATTTCTTTCCCAAAGGGTATTTCTATTGTAACCGGAAGAGAACTAAACCAGAGAACCAGAGAGTAATGAGTTCTATATAGTACCATAGAAAAACTTGTATTTCTATATATCTTGTCTTTGGTAGTGCAAATATGAGCACATGTTAGATAAGGTATCTAGGTAACTCCGTGTCGTGACGTCAAATTTATATAGTTATTAAGTACGTCTTCGCTTTCAGTTACACTCATAGACATTGATTTATATTTGATTAATATTTTTCTATAAATTTAAAGGCCTTTAAATTGATAGAAAAATATTAAATTACTTTTGTACCAATCTTCCAAAGCGCGGCATTGTGTTCTCCTGTTCAATACGCAAAGTCTCGAAAATTAAGATTAGGAAAGTAGAGAACTGGAGTCTCTTAACACTATGCTCTCCCTCTGCCTACCCTGCTGTGTGCGGTATACAGCGTGAAGCTAATTTTAGGAAAGGCAAATATTTTTTTAAGAAAATGTATAAAAAAATATAAATTGCCACCATCTCACAATTGAAAATTTGTCACAGCGTCACGACTGGCCTCAAGGTTAGGACTTAAGGGTGCGTTTCCACTCGAGTAAGGCAAGCGCGGCGTTTAATTACGTCACTCAACACGCAATGCCTTCAGAATTTGGCGAAAAGTGTGCTACCTACTATGGGCGGCACACAGCGTGAAACTAGGAAAAAGAAAATAAAAATACCTCGTCTTATAATAAGTCAGCGTCGAAAATCTACATGCCACCTTATATGCAAATATTTATTTTGCGATAGCGAATCGTAAAAGGAAAATTTAACTTGCTGAAGATGACATTGCTCATTATCATAAGGTCGTCAATTCGATTCCGGTTTTAAACAAATATTTATACAGACTATACCTGTAATATTAAAATAGCTGTGTTAGTAGCTGCGATGTTTGTTACTAAATTGTCATATATTTGTTTAATTATTTTTATTTTCTTGTTTTGTTTTAATTAAACACAGCGTTGAGCTCCACGACACATTATGTAAAACGGAAAATTCTATCTTTTTCCCGTTCACAGGAGGTATTTCAAGAAATCCTGACTTAGTGCTGCCCTACACTCCTTGCATGCCAAATTGTAACTAGTGCTGTAGCTTCGTCTGTACGTTATATGTCAACCACTAGTAAAGCAACTCCACACTGTTTAATAGATTTTTTTTCTACCTTCACGCTGTATCCCGCATATAGCAGGTTTAGCCGCCCGTGCCGCATTGCGTGTTGAGTGACGGTGAATTCAACGCTGCGCTTTGCGTAGTTACCAAAGCAGGGCAATGAAAACAATAAATAATACATTCCTCCGAGTAGGACTCGAACCCACGACCGTCGTGTGTATAGTCAGTCACACGCTTGTGCTATTAAATTAATAAATGCATATTTATTCATCAGAAAGAGAATGGAAGACACTATCATCTGTTATTCAGTTAGTTGCGCATCTCACCACTGCGCCACAATGGTGTCTTTAACAAACTAAGTAATTATTTATATTACAGGCGTTACAAATTCATCTCCAGCCAGACGACGGCGACATTTTGATATTTATGCCGGGACAAGAGGATATCGAAGTCACCTGTGAGGTAAATATACTCTTTTTTATATGTCCTATTATCAAATAGATAATGAACGTGGGTTTTTACAATATTTTTTATATTGATAGTGTATACAAAATATATTTAAATATACAAAAGGGTTCAGGATTGAAATAAAATTAGCATTGTTGTTGTTGTTTGAATGTTTTTTATGTAAAAAATTAGCTCAGTGATCGATGGCGGAAAATGAAACGGCTTGTCAATTGGTTCTATCTGATTAGTATCCAAAAGAGAATATATAAAGTGTTTACGATTTGTTAACTTAATAATGGTGTTTTCTCATCGAATCATTTTAATACCACACATTATTTAATTAAATCAAAAATTATATATTATACTTTGAACTGAGTACCTAAAGAATTAAGCCCATTACTAGTACAAGAAGTTAGACATTTTTCATATTTACTATTAAAGAATATGGAATATGCTATATTTTCCTATTAATTTTATTAAACAAAATGAATAATTTGAATATATTTAGAAACCATTACTTTAGAAATCATTACTTTAGTAATATTTTTTGTTTTCAGGTATTAACAGAACGCCTAGGCGACCTGGACTCGGCGCCGCCTCTCACAGTGCTGCCCATATATTCGCAGTTGCCAGCGGATTTGCAAGCGAAGATATTTCAGCGAGCGCCGCCGGGGCAGAGGAAATGTATTGTCGCTACTAATATTGCTGGTATGGAAAATTTCGTTTATATTTAGAATAATGGGGAACGGAGTGTCTTGACACTGCATTACCTCTGCCTGCCCTACTATATGCAGAATCCAACATGAGTTATAAATAATCATATTTTATTGTGTAGATAGACATATATTAGTCAAGGCATGAAGAAGTTACGCTTTTCCTTGCAATCTAGGAACAAAGTAGCTAGTAACAAAACATTTTATTCTCCATCCAACGGCAAAATTCGTAACGTTGGCGGAAATCAACGACGCGCTTTCTCTTACTTGGGCTGTGAAAACGATTCATTTCCTCAAGTGGAAGTCGAACCCATTATCATCACGTTTGCAACCAGAGCAGGAAGCTCGCTAGCGTCTTATTTTAAAAAGTACATATATGCTTATTCATTTTTTGCTTATTTAATGAATACTATCAACCATTGACTTCTTTAGAGTTTATGATGAAAACTACACTTTGGTTTGATATTTCTTAAATCTCTTCATAGATAAGTTTTTTTTTTTCAGAAACCTCTCTAACTGTGGACGGTATAATGTATGTGATAGACTGTGGCTACTGTAAGCTGAAGGTATACAATCCCAGGATCGGTATGGACGCTCTACAGGTATGTAACGTTTATTTATATAATAACTAGCTGCCCGAAAGTTAACGTGAATTACAAAATGTAAAATTCCGCTTCCCCGGTCCCAAAAGAATTTTGAGAAATTCTCTCTTGGTGCTCCTCTTTACTCCCAAAGGATCATGAGATCCTGCTGTATGTCATATTTCTACGCTGCGTACTTTGATCTATGCCTTGTTTGTCATAGAAATAAACACAACAATTGACGGTTCGATTCCCACTCCAAAAAACCAACTCGTTTTATGATAATATTCTTTTCTATATTTAATTCTAAAAAAAATAGCAGTGCGTAGAGTACAGAGTGTTACTACCTTCTGCCTCCTCTGCTACGCGGGGAAACTGTAAAGCTGCATTTTTAGTCTTCATTTAATAATTTTTATAGTCATATAATTTCTCAACATTTCAAAACTATTTTTTTTAAAACATTTTTTTTTAAATGTTATTCCACACTTAGGAAAGAAAAATATTAATTTAGAAATCGTATAAAAATTTGTATCATCAATGTTGTTCAAATTTTTATACGATTTCTAAATTAATATTTCAAAACTATATTTTAGATAATACGATTAATTATTTTCTCCTGGTACAATTGATTATAATTATTTTCTCCTCAAACTAGATTTACCCGGTAAGTCAAGCGAATGCTCGTCAAAGAGCAGGCAGAGCTGGAAGAACTGGTCCTGGTAAAGCCTTCTGTCTCTACACTCAAAGGCAATTCCAGCAGGAACTGTTGGCGGCCACCGTGCCGGAAATACAGAGAACTAACTTAGCTAATACTGTATTGTTGTTGAAATCTTTGGGAGTCGAAGATTTGCTGGCTTTCCATTTTATGGATCCGCCTCCACAGGTGAGATAATATTTTAATTAAGTGGTTATTAAATTTGATTATCCCATTTTAATTTTCTAATATTTTTTAGACGCATGAAGTAAAATCTCGCCTTACAACTCGCATAAAACGAAGCTGCTACCCTGCTATGTGCAGGATGCTGTATCCTGTGAAGCTTAAAAAAGCAGTTTTCTTTTAACTTTACTTCATCATTTGGTTAACATAATATCAAACTTAAATATACATTTTTTATAACAAACAGGACACAATCCTAAATTCCATGTACCAATTATGGATATTGGGCGCGTTAGACGGCACGGGCGCTCTGACCCCGTTAGGGAGACAGATGGCGGAGTTCCCCTTGGACCCCCCGCAGTGCCACATGCTGATCGTGTCTGCGGAGATGGGGTGCAGCGCCGAAGTACTTATTATTGGTGAGTTGAAACATTTTGTTTTGTATAATATAATATTCCCAGTCGAGGTGCAGGGACACAAACGAAATATGACTGTTGCGAAACGCGATGGGTTGTGGGTTCGATTATCACTCAAGGAAATTAAATATTTAATATTTTCATTTTCTTCGCTCTGGTTTCGAAGCAAAGCGCCACGTTGCGTTCCGCCACTCAACACGCAATGCCTCGAAAAATTCAACGGATAGTAACGGACTGTTTTATCTCTCTGCCTATCCTGCTGAGTGCGGGATATAGCGTGAAACTAAAAGGAAAAATATCCTTTTAATAATCAATTATAGATTTTTTTAAATGATCTTTTTTTTATTTTCTAGTATCAATGTTGTCAGTGCCGTCAGTGTTTTACCGTCCTCAAGGCAGAGAAGAGGAAGCTGATTCTGTCAAAGAAAAGTTCCAAGTACCAGAGTCCGATCATCTCACATTGTTACATCTCTTTAACCAGTGGAAAGCCAATAAGTATGTATTATTTATTTTATTGTCTTACATATATATATTCATTATAATATAAATATTTTATTGAGGCCAGTCGTAGCGCAGTGGCACGAGGTGTGACTGTAAAACCGACTGGTTGTGGGTTCGATCCCCACTCGAGGAGATGAAATATTTATTTAAATTTATATTTCCATTTCTTCGCTCTGGTGTCGAGGTTAAGCGCGGCGTTGAGTTCTGCCACTCAACACGCAATGCCTCCAGAATTCGGCAGAAAGTGGGGAACAGAGTGTCTTAACACTTGGTTAACTCTGCCTACCCTGCTGTGTGCGGGATGCAGCGTGAAGCTGATTTATTTATTTTATAAATATTTTATTATTGTTGTTTTAAATTTGTTTGAAGGGATTGCACAATAATTGTAAGTAAAGAACGAATTGACGCGTCCGATACACGTTGCCATAGTAACGTGTATGTCACTTTTAAAATATTAGCATTTTGCACTCCTTCTCTATATAAAATATAACTGTGCCAAATTAAAGTACAAAAATTACAAATTTGACCTTTATTTTTCTCCATATTGTAGCACATATCAATTTTTGAAATAGTAAAAATCTTCTGACAGTAGAGAAGATTCTTCAAAATTCGAAAACGTCATAGTTTTTTAAAAATATTTTTGTTTTCTCCTAATAATTTGCTTCATATTGTGTTAGCAGATTTACACTCTAAACCGGCGATATGTAAAATATAGTATAGCTTTGCGACGATTTAATATATTATCTTAAGTAAAAAGTTTATTTTTCTTTGTACTTCTCCTGTGTATAGAGAAGTTTGAACCCACGTTACTCGCCATCAATATGATGGAACTGAATTCACTTATTTATACAGGTCAAAGACACGCAAGTGTTTTAAACATTCTTTTCAATGTGTTCTAATACGAAAATAAAAATATAATTAAATTTTAACCTTGCTTTTGACTTTGAAATTACTATCAATGTCTAGTATGAAAAGAACTAATTATATGAATACTATATAATACATCTAAAAGATATTACAACAAAAGTAATTAAAACATAAATAATAAATGAGCAAAAATCATGTTATTCGTTTTTTTTATGTACTTGTGGTTCATAAATTTATAATATTAAAAACACATGATAGATAAAACCATTTTGAGAGTCGCCTTTCTCCAAAGTGGGAACGCAAAGCAGAGTTTGGTTTCCCGAAGCAACTGGGTGGAAAGTCGAGAATGTTGTGTTTTAGGGTTTTTTTGCTTTATTCTTGGATCAAAGGAGAATGGAGATGCGTGAATATTTCAGTGAATAAAACTGGTCAAGTGCGAGTCGGTTTCGCCAACCGAGGCTTTAATACCAATTTTATGATTTTAAGTCAACAGGATCATGACTTTTAAAAGTTGACTTCTAGAAATTTGCAGGCGTACCTGGTTTCTGATAACGCGGCTAATTTCATACGTAATGGAGCAACGCATTTATATTTAGACTTACATAAAAAGTTAAGCTTGATATCCCAACGCGATCTTGTGATAAATGATCTTGACAGATGCAAAGGACATTCAGATAGACAGACGATTTTTTTAATAGCTTTTTTTAGCTAACTAATCTGTTATTTTTCCAGCTATTCCAGCACGTGGTGCACGGAACACTTCGTCCACGGGAAAGCGATGCGTAAAGTGCGCGAAGTGAGGCAACAACTGCGCGACATTCTGCAGCAGCAGCGCCTGCCGCTGCTGTCGTGCGGCACCGACTGGGACACTGTCAGGAAGTGCATCTGCTCCGGTCAGTGTCGCGGTATTTTTAAACAGCAACTATAATTTACTAATAATGTAAAATATATATAACCGTTGCACTTTTAGATAAATTTAGATAAGATCTTAGGGATATAGCTTCAACAATTTACAGATCATTTTATTTCAATTTAACTAAGTAGCTTTTCTATCAATTCTAGGGTATTACCAAATATCACAGATTGTTTCCCTTTTCTAGCATATTTCCAACAAGCGGCTCGTCTTAAGGGCATCGGGGAGTACGTGAACTGTCGTACAGGCATGCCCTGCCACCTCCACCCCACCTCAGCGCTATTCGGTCTCGGGAACTCCCCCGATTACGTAGTGTACCACGAGCTGATGATGACCAGCAAGGAGTACATGCACTGCGTGACCGCGGTCGATGGACGGTGGTTGGCTGAATTGGGTCCCATGTTCTTTTCCGTTAAGGAGACTGGCAAGTGAGTGATATTTTTTTGGTTTTATTAACTTGTGGATTTTTTTTAATTGTCCTCTATGAAATTATAAGCTTGAAAGTTTTTAATATATAAACAATATAGGTACATTTTTATTTCATTAGAAATTAGGGTTATAATATACATGAAATTAATATCTCTATGTATTTCCAATATGTATGTTATATATTTTAGTTATCTTTTTTTAATACACATTTTTTTTCTATTATATGCGATTGTGATTTTTTTTTTAAGTATAACAATAATAAATAGTTTGGACATAAACAAATATAATTTACATACGATGAACGGTTGTTCCTGCCTACGCTGCTCAATGCATATATGTATAACCATACATTGCGTTAATACTAATCCAATTTTTTTTCCTTGGTTAGAACGAATCGCGACAAACGCAAGGAAGCAGCAGTTCACCTACAACGTATGGAGGAAGAGATGAAACAAGCGCAAATCAAAATGGCGGAAGAGAGGAAGAAGAAGGATCAAGACATTCCCGTTAAACAAGAAATAGCGACTCCCGGACTTGCGACCCCTCGACGGACCCCACACAGGCTTGGACTATAGATCCTTAGGACTCGTCCCTTACTTACTTATATGGACTATAATGTTTTTGACATGCACCAAACCTTTTATTCATTTTCTTATTATTTATAACGTCTACACCAACTCCTTTCATATTTGGGGTTTATATTATTAATGGCAACATTTCATTCATTTTTGAACACATTTGTATAAGACATTCTCATAGATTTGACTTTTAGAGCCTTCGACTCTCCTATCTCATATTTAAATTATTAAGAGGATGTATGTATATATCTCCGATGTACGCTTTTAGTATAAACCCAATGAAAGTTAAGATTTCGTTTTCCAAATTCCTAATTGCCCCTACTCTACGATCATTTACTAAGAAATGTCTTCAAATTCAAATATATGATAAATTCCTAATTTTACTTCATTTCCTTACAGCTAATCCTTCTATTATTATGTAAACCATTTAACTTTATTTCTAAAACCAACTTGTCTAAAAGATATCTGGAACTCCGAGAATAGCCAATAGCATTTTGTAATTTTCTTTATAATAATAAAGTTTTTTTTTCACATATGTCTGGTTTTCTTTTTCCCATCAAAATATTTTAGATTATATAATTAGTAAAGAATTATATGAATCTTTGCATATATTTAAATTGTAATAATTGAAAATGTCAACAATTCTTATACACACAATTATATCTGACTTAACTTTAATATAAAAAAATTAAATGCGACTAAAAAAAGATAAATAAATTATATAATAATTTACTTTTATATTATAAATTAACCTTTATATATAAGCAAAGGGAATGAAAATATTAAGTATTTAATATAAAAAAATATTTCAAATAGGAATCGAACCCACAATCATTACTTTGAATGTCAGAAATTTTGTCGTCTTCGGAGAAACAATGCCATATTTTTTTTAGCTTAAACTGTACTGATAGGTAAGCCTCCAGAATTCGGAGGAAAATGGCGAGTGTTTTAACACTAGGTTCCCTCTGCCTACTCTACTTTGTGGGATACAGTGTAAAGCTGTTTTTTTTAATATTTATTTTTTTACATATGGACTCTTATAGCGTCTGGTTGTCCATATATTATTTGTACTGTCATGTATTTAGTGACACTCGCAAGGTAAATACGAATAGATTGACGTAAGACTCACCATTATCGGCGAAAGCGTTCGGTCTTTACGATACATAGATTGATAAACTCATTACCCACCTTTGCGCCACGCAGTCGGATAAAAATGGAATGTAAATGAATAAAATATTATGTAAACAATATTTTATTTTACAACTAATTACAAATAATCTATTCTATTATAGAAATAGGAAGCCATAGGGCAGTATTGGCTATTACTACTGTCTGTATTTGTGAAATATGTCTTTTCAAGAAAATATGCATAAAATTAAAAATATATATGACACCTTAATGGCGCAGTAGAACATCGTCTGATTGTAAAAGCGACAGTTGTAGGTCCGATTCACGCTAAGGAGAATAAATTATTGCAATATTTCAATAATTGTACAGGGAATGAAGACCGAAGTATCTTAACACTAAGTTCCCTTTACATATCTTGCTTTATTCAGATACAGCGTGAACCAAACAAAAACTTTTAATAATCGCAAACTTTAAATTATCGCAATGACACAATTTTCGAGATAATTCACGTTGACCGGCGAATCTCAAAACCACGTTATATATACCAAAACAAGAAATAAAAGTATTTTTTTTACAAAATCATATCCGAAGTCCGTAAATAATCCGAACCCGATTCCGACTGCGCCGTGGCATATTTAGAAAATAATGTTTAAACTACCAATTTCAAATGATCATATATGTACATACCATATAAATAAATATTATACAAATTTATATTTAAAACGAAATTTACTTATTTACTGTATTTTGTACATATTTTCAAACATTATTACTTAATATATATTTTTAAATTTACAATAGATAAAATATTAAACTTTTTTTAAAATACAGACTATACAGTATACAGATTAAAATTATTTATACATTTTTTTTTAATTAATTATAAATTTAAGCAAAAAACTAACTGCCCTACAAATGAAATGAGATCTAACAGAATAACTAAAATAAGGTGTAAATTATTTTGTAATCTACTTTTGTATAGTGATAGTGAAAAGTTCTTGGAACAAATTATTTTTTTTGACATTCCATTTATGGTTAAGCGTAAAACAAAAAAAATGTATAAACCATAACATACTAAATTGAGATAATTTAAATAATAACAGCTACTTGTAAATAATGTTTATGTATTGAAAAACACCACTGAAAAATATCCTTAAAAACAATATTTTATTTAGTAATTAACATATTTATATTTATTATTGAAAGTTTTATTTATTAAAAAAAAAACTAAAAGTCAGCTAGATTAGTAATATACCAAGAACTTTCCAATGAAAGCTTAAAAACTTTATTGTAGTCTATTTTATAAATTCATACAAGACATTATTGCTAAAATATACTTTTTTCTCCTGGAAAAAAGCAAAGTACGATTTACTTAAGGTATATAAAATTAATTTTAAAAACTTAAGCCTTAAGGGGGAATCGAACCCATTTCTAAATAACTAAGTATTATATATATAAAAAAATCATGGGAATATGAAAATATTGAACAAATTTCTTATTTGGTTTATTTATTCATAAAGTCGTCATGTTTAATATAACTTTTTTAAAAATATATTTTTTAATAGTGACGGGTCTTATATTTAATATTTCAATTAAAGCTCCTTAATAATAAAATGTATTGAAGAAAAGGATTTACAATTTATTTAATATATATTTATCATATAATTTCTTTCTTTTATATGTCATATATGATAGTAAATTAAAAACTGTATTACAATTTTTCTTTACAATTTTTCAAGAACTTTACCAAAAAATGGTAAAAATTTAAAAATTAAAAAGAAACGGTAAAAATATATACTACAAAATTATATTAAAAAAGATTATGTAATAAAACAAACTCTAAATAGATAATATAATATAATACAATACAGACTTAAAATTGTTTATTAAAAATTAAAATGAACTAAAAAAAATACAATTTATGCTTAAAATTCAATCTCAAGGATTAATAAAAAATCATTTATAATTTAAGACAAAAGTACAACTACTATAACTTGAATACATATTTTTATAATTATAATGAAAAAATATTGAAAAAATCTCTACTCCATATTTAAACCATGTTTGCCTATTTACCTTTGTCTTGTACTCTTGAATAGTACAACTACAATTTTAATATTTTGTTTGAAAAAATTACACAAAAAAAAACGAAAATCAATACAGACAAAATATTTAAATAATCTACGCCAGATTTAAGCCATGTTTCTATATCTACTTTGTATCGCTTTCGCTATCATTAAAGCTTTCCTTATGAAAAGCTCATTTGTCGAAGAAAAGTGCAATTAAAATTTTAATATTTAAATAAAATTACAAAAATAAATGAAAAAATTTAAATCAACACAAATAATATACTGAAAAATATACGACATATTTCTATTTTCTAATATACCTTCATATCGCTCTCTTGAACAGTATAACTATATTTCTTTTTTTTTCTAGAAAAAATTACATTAAAAAAACAATACAGATAACATACATAAAAATGTCTACGCCATATTTAAACCATGTTTCTCTATATACCTTTGTCTCGCTTCGGCTATCATTTGAGCTTTCCTCTCTTGGAAGCTCATTTGTCTTTCTTTGGCCGTTTTTGGGAAAGTACCTGTAGGTATCGGTGTTATGTATTTAGGTTGGGCTTTGGACGTGGAGGGTTGCGGTTCGACTACCGCTTCGGGCAAATTCTCAGGTGTATACGGCGTGAGGCCTTCGAGGAAGTTCGTTATTGTTATGTCGACGCTGCGGGTTTTTTCTGTAACAAATTGCAAATATTGATTTACTACGTAATTTACGATTTTATGTTATGCTCGTATATCTATTGATAATAGAATATGTTCTACATTTTAGGGTAGCTTGCAAATAGTACATGTTTTGGACATATTAAAAAATACACTATTACAATTTTTTTTAACATCACACTCTATCCCGCACGTAGCGGGGTAGGCAGAGGGAACCTGGTGTAAAAACACTCAGTTCCCATTAAAACACTTTCTGTAGAATTTTGTAGGCATTGCATGTTGCGTGTGTACTATCATAATGTTTAAAGTTTGTTAAATTGACATTATCTTACGCAGCAGCAAGGTAGGCAGAGGGAACTTAGTGTTAGGACACTCAGTTTTCCTTGCAACAAATTATTTTTCGAGACATGGATTTGTTATCAAAGCGATCGAGCAATGAATCGAAAGTTTACAGCCAGGCCCCAAAAGATATGTGATATGTTAGCAAAAACAATTAATTAAAAATTAAATATATTTTATTTATCTCTCTCTCTCTCTCTCTCTTTTATTAAATTATATTATAACAAAAAGGTGACAGGTCCAATTTCCCATCATAAAAATATCAAGAATAAACCAATAAAATACATTTAAGAAACAAAAATCCATTTTAGAAAACACATACAAACCTAAACACAATGTTGATAACACAGCTTGATGAGATCAACAGCCGCGGGTTCAAAGCCCTCTATTTTCAAATTTATATAATATAAACATAACATATTATGTTTAATAATAAGAATAATAAAAACACATATTTACCGAGTTCTTTTAAAATATCCTTCAAAGGCACTCTAGGTAATATTTCTTTGACGTGGTTAGCTCTCTTCATTAGTTCACTTTGCCTTTGATTTCTCCTTCGGATACGGGGGCCTTTGTTCACATCCTCCCACGTGAAATCTGTTAATTCTGCCTGCAAATCAATATATCTATAAATATGTATAAATAATATCGGGGCGCAGTGGTACACCGTATGACTGTAGACGCGACAGTTGTGGATTCGATTTCAACTCCTCCATTGCTCCAATAATATGTAAAATCCAGACTTATATCAGTAAATATAAACCTAGAAAACATTTTCTTTATAAAAAGATAGAATACTGGTAATTGGCATGACGATGGATTTTAAGAAACTGTTTTATTATGTTAAAAAATATATTAAAATCACTACAAATAACATATTTTAGCAGAAAATAAATAAAAAGTAATTCAAAAAATATATTTTATTTTTATAAGTTTAAAAATCGCACCAAAATACGTCGAAGTGTTATGGCGTTGATTGTGACGTCAATTCTGAGTAATCTATCAACACCGTTGTATACAAAAATTGAAACTTTTTTACTCGTACTAATTTGTTTACCAAGTTTTTTTTTCGAATGGACTGTATTGCTGTTCTTGACAGCGGAGCTCGCCCCTGAAGTAAAAGTACGAGCTTTGATGGAAGCTCGTGAAGAGTTTACTAAAGCGTGACGTAAGTCGCTCTGACTAGCATTCAACAAAATATGAATCTTAGCAGCATGCCTTACTTTGTAGATTTATTTTTATTTAATTTTTTTATTAAATATATAATTTTAATGCTGTTTTACTAACTATTATCATGGCTTTTTTAAATTATGCTGCATAAGTTTAACTTTCAATTATATTACGAAATATCATTTTAAAATCCATAATTGAAAAAAACATCGACAAAAACTGCCTCATATAATTACAAAATCGTAAATTATAATTATAATTATCAATATCATAAAAGATAAAATCATAATTGCGAAGGCACAAGGTTCACCAACAAATGAATAAAATTATTAAAATTAGAAAGAAGGTTTATAACATTAAAGGTAGGTGACATCATCTAGGTCATGACTAAAATTTTCATAACAAAAAATAATAAAAAAAGGCTTACTAAATTTACCAATCAAGCAAGCAAAGTCGAAAGTTTAACAACAAATTTAAAGAAAACAAAATACAAGATTGTTTAAGACACTACTACATAATAGGTTTGATGTAATAGTATTTGGGGGTTAAATAAATAAAATATTAAAATTAAAATAAAGTAATTTAAATAAAAATAATTTTTCGTCAAGACTAAAATCTGTATAATTATGAAAAAAAAATTTTTTCAATATAAAGAGAGCACCAAGGTCTTTAAAAAAACAAATTTATAGGATATGTCCTATAAAAAAATTCAAATAACAAAAATAATGTACCTGTAAGCTATCAGCAACAACTCCCCTCACTCTCTCTATGAACTCTCCCTCGGTGTCCCTCTTCTCCTCCACAGGCAGCACTCGCACGGTGAATATAGAACACGGTGTGAGGAGGAACCAGAGCGCGTCCCGCCACGGGAAGCTGTCCAGCTTGTCCGTCGTGCGGTGCACTGTTACGTTTGTGAAGGGACGTTGGATGCCTGGAATGAGATGGTTTAATTTATGAACATTTTGAACTACTCAGTATGGTCTTTTAAGGAGTTCTATATATGCATATGTAAAACTAGCAACCCAAACGCGGCTCACATCCGCTTTAACTTATTGCTATATTTTTATTTTAAGCCGTCATTCAGACATTTTCTTTGTCATGCATTTTTTTTTCATTTTTGTGCCAGTTTGCCAGGTGGCGAAAGCAAATTCTATAAATCTTACATTTTGTCGAGTTTTGTATACTAATATTATAGATAAGTATAAAAAACTTGCATAAACAGTAGCGTATGTGCTATTTTGAGGTATAAGCTATATTACTGTACAGTTGCAAGTAAATACGTTCAGTAGTTTTTGGGTTAAAGTAGAACAAACATCCTTACAAACTTTCACATTTTTAATATCAGTAGGAAAATATGAAATAGTCACTTACTAATAGCAACGGGCTGAACCCTGTTACCGATTGGGAACGGCCAGTCTGTGAACTTCAAAACACCCTTGCCGTTGGTCGGGCCGCCCTCTGGCTGCAGTAGCACCGGCTTGTTCGGCGTTTCGGTGAAATGCTGCCTGAAGATGTGCAATATATAGTTAAATTTATAAAATATTTTATGTAAATACACTTTCCGCGCAATTTTTGTACGAAGGGGTCCAAAATGTTCGCTTCACGTATTAATATATAGATAATTTAAAAAAAACATTTGATGTAGAAATTTAATTTTAACGAGGCAAAAATCGCAGTAGATTTACGCCACAAAACACGCAATGACGCATTGTCAGTGGGGAACGGAGTGTCTTAACGTTAGGTTCCCTCTGGCTATCCTGGTGTGTGTGGGATACAGCGTGAAGCTGATAAAATAATAAGTAAATATAGACAACCAACTTTACCACATGCTTGTGGCATTACTCTTTCACTCTTCGGGACACCTGATGGTAAGTGATTACCGCCGCCCACGATCCCGTGCAGCACCAGAGGAGCTGCAGGTGCGTTGTCGGCCTACATGGTGGGTACGCAGGTCGGGGTAACGCAGTGGCATAAAGCCACTACTTAACGCCGCTTTCAATTGTAGGAGGTGGTAATGATCCGGTCGAGTCTTCCCATGCGTGTTGCCATTGCTGGCAACGTGACTCTACCACATGTACTATAGTCGCCTCTTACGACACCACCAGTACCAGGATGATCCTATTCTAGGTCGGGATCACACAGCACAAAACTCTTCATAATTGCGCCGCTCTTAACTCTAAGATCAATCTTGAGAGCGATCTTGAGATGCCATTTTAATAATCTATGAATGAAAACGGCATCTCGAGATCACTTTCAAACTTGGAAGCGATTTATAAATATTACTGATAATTCCTATAGGCCAAGCCGTGGACACCACAAGTGGCTACAAGTATACATAGATTTTTACAGTAATATTTAAATTCTATTTGAATATTTATATCAATCCATAAATTTAAAATGATAAACACAATGTTTAGTCAGTTGTAATATTAATATGGATTATCCAAAGGAATTTATAATACAAAAATATATAAAAAATATAAAGAATAAAAAATATATTTCACTCACTTTCTTACAAACTGAGCAGCATTCTTAATTCCCAGTGTTGAAGCAAAAAAAGGTGGCACTTTCCATTTTCGTAACTATGAACATTTATTAGGAGAAACAATAAAAATGAGCATGTAAACAAGTAAATCATTTAAAAATAAGGGTCATCATGCAGTGGGAGTGTAAATGCAATAGGTTGTAGATTCAATCCTCAAAATAAATGTAAAACAAACACAATATATTATTTTACCTCTTTCCTACCAGCAGTTCCACTGCTCAACATGCAGTGTGACAGAAAATGGAGTGTCTTAATACTATGTTCTTTTTTTCTATCCTGCTCTATACGGTATACAGTTGAACCTAAAAATATCTATTAAAACATGACACTATCTATACTCCAATACATTTGTAATAAAATGAACCACTTAAAATATACACTCAATTGAATGAAAGGGGATCCCCCTTTAGCTTTAAATGTTACTACCTGTTTACTAATTAACTATGTGAGTCAATGAAATACAATCAATGAAGGAACATAAAATAAAGAGATCTCAGAGATTTCAGTCAGTGGGAGTGTCTGATTATAAATGGGATAATTTTGAATTCAACCCCTCCCATAACTTGGGGGAATATGGCAGAAAAAGTGTGGCATTGAATTCCGTCACTCAGCACACAGTGCAAAAGTAGGGAAATGAGTATCTGAACGCTAGGCTTGGTATGCCTACTTTTCTATATATAGAATACAGCATGAAACAAATAAAAATATAATAAAATTAAAAGTACATACACTTATTGTGCCAAATGTGTGAGCAGCGGCCAGTGAGTCCAGACATGACGCATAGTTTGCCACCAGGACACTACATCTAGGGTCTTTGTTGCCTTTCACCTTTACATACACTCCTGCAGTTTATTACAAGGTCAAATATTAATCCACAATATAATATCAAATTTTTAAGACCTTCAGTAATGTATGCTACATTTGACCTTGTAAAATTCAAATTCTGAAGGTCTTAAAAATTCATAGCATTACTGAAGATCATTTATAAAACATGTAGTGGTTTGTATTGACCTGTACAAAATTACTCACCAAATGTCCAACACGCCAAAGTAGATAGCAACTGTCTCACAGCTGATTTATTAGGTAGTATAATAGATGCAATCCATAGTATTAATCCTAAAACTATTCGTAGACCCATCAAAATCAGGCCAATAGGTAAATATAAAAGGAACTGGATAGCATTTTCACCCCTAAACCTGAAAGTTAAATATACAGAGGATATAGAAATAGTAACAACAGTAACAAAATCTTGGAACAGCGTAACTTTCCCTCGAAATAAACACAGCTGTTACCTTTCTTCGTTGCTAAGTTGATCCACTGTTAATACCATATTTTCATGTGTTCTATTTATATTGTTTATTGTTTCAAATATATCTAGGTGCTGTCACATCAAAATGAAATAGTTAAGAATTTTTCTCTAGAATATCACGAAATTATTTCACAAATACGACACTGCCACAGATGAACATTTAAAACTTCAATTATAATTTGGTAAAAATATTGCCATAATGGAGTTCTCAAAAACACATGTAAAGTTTTTTAAAATAAATATGTAATAATAATGTTATCAATTTGTAAACATTTTTAATTTTATTTGCAAAAACAACGATAATTCTATTACTATACAATACACAATTTTTAAAACTTTATATATTCAAATTGCACGTGACCATCGTAACGTAGACTGACAGCACTGAAATTGTTGCTATATTAAAATAATTAAATAAATATTTACATTTAGAAGAGTAAATAAACAGAACAAAAGATATTTTTTTAAATTGATATATGAAATGTTTGTAACTTTCCAAATGTTATACTTCTTAATTACTTAGCCATCAATATTTATAATGTTCTATTCTATTTTAGATCAGCATTTTTTCTTGGTGTTTGTCAAATGTCAGTCTCTCAGGTGATTGTAAAGTCATTAGAATCACCTGAGAGACTGACATTTGACAGTGACAAAGGTGATGGTAGATTGCTTTAAAACAACAAAGAAAAATAATGCATAATGACGAACGCATAATAAAGTTAGTAATGAAATTTCCTCAAATGTTCATGTGAGTGACTAATGTAATAAACTCTGATTAGTTCTCGCGCTTCTCTAGTAAAAATTGTCCTTGAATATATTACCTTGGACCACGTAATGTCGTCCTCGGAAGAAAATGAAAACTTACCCTCAAATTTCGATGATAAAACCAACACAGCAGCAAGAGATGATCATCAGGAAAGAGAGCAAGGTCAGTCGTCATGGTCAGCACCCAATACCTCGACGCTAATTCAAGTAGAAGAAAAAATGCGACGTAAATTACAATTTTTTTTCATGAATCCAATTGAGAAATGGCGTGCCAAGAGAAAATTTCCTTACAAGTTTGTAGTACAAGTTATCAAGATTGTTCTGGTGACACTACAACTTTGTCTGTTTGCACATAACAGATATAATCATGTGAACTATACTTGGGACAACAGAATCAGTTTCTCCCATTTGTTTTTGCTTGGCTGGGATTCTACAAGGGAAATTAATGCTTACCCACCAGGTGCGGGACCTTTAGCAGTATATAAGGTAGATGAATTTTATAATGCCTTGGACTATGCCTACACAGGATATTCAAATTTAAGCAATGCCATTGGACCATATTCATACAACAATGAAGATAACAATAAAACAGATCCCATGTTTTGCACATACTATTACAAAAAGGGAATAATTCATGGTTTTAATGAAAGCTATGAATTTAATTCAGAAATAGTATACAGCTGTGTTAATTTAACAAATGAAGAAAACAAACTTTTTAAATCAAAGGAATTTATAAAAAATGTCGGCATAGAAGTCAATTTTGCAGCGTTAGTCAGAGCAGAACTAATATTTTCATTGAAAACCATCAATTTCAGAGCAGCCGGACCAATTACTCCACCAGATTGTTACAGATTTGACATTAAAATAATATTTGATAATGAAGATCATGATGGACAGATGTCACTCCTTTTAGACGCTCAGCCATTCAAATTAGCTTGTAAAGGTGATAAGGCATACGTCACAAATAATCAAATAGACCAGATCTTAAGAAGTGTACTTAACATATTAGTCATATTTATTTGTAGTATATCACTAATATTGTGTAGTAGAGCCATATATAGAGCACAACTGTTAAAAGAACTGACGGTACATTTTTTCCGCAGAGCCTACAACAAAGAACTGAGTCTAGACGGTCGCTTAGAGTTTCTCAATATATGGTATATAATGATCATTATCAATGATTTTCTAATTATAATGGGATCGGCAATAAAAGAACAGATTGAAAGAAATCAATTTACAAACGATCAGTGGAATGTTTGTTCCATGTTTTTAGGAATCGGAAATTTATTAGTTTGGTTTGGAGTTTTAAGATATCTTGGTTTCTTCAAGACTTACAATGTAGTTATATTGACGTTGAAGAAGGCTGCACCTAAAATTTTTAGATTTTCTTGTTGTGCTTTACTTTTGTATGCTGGATTCATGTTTTGCGGATGGCTCGTGCTAGGTCCATATCATATGAAATTTAGATCTTTAGCCACCACTTCTGAATGTTTATTTTCACTCATTAATGGTGATGATATGTTTGCAACATTTTCTATAATGTCCAGAAAATCACCCATGCTTTGGTGGTTTAGCCGAGTATATCTATACTCATTTATAAGTTTATACATTTATGTAGTATTAAGTTTGTTTATTTCTGTTATCATGGACGCTTATGATACTATTAAACAATATTATAAAGAGGGTTTTCCTAAAAATGATCTTCAACAATTCGTTGGGGAAATTAGTATTGATGAAGTCTCCTCAGGTCTGTATCGGACGCAGAGTTCGTCTTCACTCAACGAAGTCATGAATTCATTGTTTTGCTGTAATTTTTACAGACGGGCGTATTCTAAAATTGGCGGTGGAAATGCTAGTGTCAATTTACTATAGTCTTGTCCGTTTAAAGTATTTTAAATAGTATAAAGCTGAATACTCTTGTACATAATAAATGAATATAATATGAATTGTATAATTATAACATAGTAGATTTGATAGATCATCTAGGTTGCTAGATTCACGTTTTATGATTAAGCCATAAGTTACCAAAACTATGATCACCAAAGAGAAATGAAATTATATGGTGACCTTATTTTTTTAGAAAACACTAGTAATATTATTTAAAAATTGTTATTTTAATACCTGTTTAGGTATTCGTTTTTGTGATTATATTTTGTAGCGTATTAAATATATGCCATTGCATGCATGTTTACAATAAATTGTTTTTATAACTATAACTGTGCTTATCTTTATTTCCAATACTGTAATTGATATGGACTGGGCGAGATTAGTGTAACGTTTCAATTGATATATAAAGGGGGAGGTACTCAAGCGGTCATTTTCCTAGTATTCCATAGTACTATTGTAACATGTATACTTTAGGAATAACATTGCGGCCAGTCGTGGCGCAGGGGCACAAAGTGTAATTAAAATCGACTGGTTGTCGGTTTGATCCCCACTCGATGAAGTGAAATATTTATTTACATTTATATTTTCATCTCTTCGCTCTGGTGTAGAGGCAAACCGCGGCGTTGTGTTCCACCGCTCAACACGCAATGCCTCCAAGACTCGGCGGAAAGTGGGGAACGGAGTGTCTTAACACTTAACAGGTTCCCTCTGCCTACCCTGCTGTGTGCAGGATACAGCGTGAAGCTGATTTTATTTGATTTTTTTATTTAATTTAGAAATAACAAGTAGGTATTAGCTATCGGCATAAACCATTTCCGTTTTGTAAATATAAATATACGTATATTGATTAATTATATATCTAATCCTATACCAAATTGTTATATGATAATACTTTTTATTAGCTTCACGTTCTATTCTGGACATAGTTTTCGTCATTTTCTCATCAAGACTTCCGTTCGCCACTATCCGCCGAATTTTTGGGGCATTATGTGTTGTGTGGCGGAACTCAACGCCGCGCTTTGACTCGGTACCAGAGTGAGAAATTTGAAATATTTAAAATTTCACTTTCCCGAGTGGGAATCGAACTCACAACTGTCGCGCTTACAGAACTAGAAACTTTGAACTCACTACCATCGTAACTCAGATTTACCAAATTCAACTTTGTGAATTAGGTATTATGTGTGTAAGTATATAAAATGACAACACAAAATTTGTAAGTTTGAAAGGAAAATCATGTACAATATTGTTATTTTTCTTTCAGGCCCAGCTTAGTAGTTAGTCTTCTATGATCTGTGCGTAATCGCTATGGCTTCATAGTTCATATTGTTACGATCATATTACATCCAGTATAATTGAATACGTTACGGTATATTGAATACGTTAACGTATTTGAGTCTCTGGTAGTGACCGCTCTACAGGGAAGAAAATAATGAAAAGTAAGGAAAATCCCAAAACGAAATCTGCGAGGCAATCTGCACCTAACTTCAGGACGTACTGTTCTTATAATCTCCTTTCTTATTTTAGAGAACATTATTTCTTTTTGTCTTTAAAGTTTGCTGATCTGTGTCAATTCAACTTTTTCTATACATAATGAAATTAATAAATGTGATGTTCATATTTATTTGTAGGTAATTTATTTAAAATATCCTAAAATGTATGTTTCACGTATGTCATCGATTTTAGACTGCAATATTCTTATTTACGGATCTTAAACACCCATAATAAATAGAAGCGGATGGAATTTATGACAAAATTTAACTAGATATAGGTATTAATAAAAAAATCTAAGAATTAGATTTAGACTTTTTTGGATTGGTTTGGCTTTACCTAGAGATTTCATTACTTTTTATAGAGAAACAAACAGCTTCATCGATACTTGGCTGTTTTTTTATCTGATGTTTTTGGTGGGATAC
Source organism: Heliconius erato x Heliconius himera (assembly GCA_013421005.1). NCBI lineage: Eukaryota > Metazoa > Arthropoda > Insecta > Lepidoptera > Nymphalidae > Heliconius > Heliconius erato x Heliconius himera. The sequence goes on along the minus strand of JAATLQ010036883.1, from coordinate 48,155 downwards.
AAAATACAGCAAAAACGGGTGCATTACGCTTCCAATATATTTTATTAGCGTTGGCTTAGCAGTTTTATTTTTTCTGTGCTCAAAGGGATCGTAGACATTTGATATTAATTTCAGATTGATATATCCACGCGATCTCGAGATAAATGCGCTTTAGGGACAAACAACAAAGTAATCCTATAAAGATTTTGTTTTTTCCTTTTGAGGTGCGGAACTCTAAAAATGGGCATATTCACTACTACTTTTTCTATTTCTATACAATGAACGAAACAAGGAAGATATGACACTATATAAAGAATCCATCGAACTCGATATGAATTCTGATCAACTATTAATAATAATATTTTTTTTTTCTGTGTTATATTATTGCAAACAAAAGCTATTGCCCCCATTATATAAGTAGTCTTATAATGTTTATGTTTGTATTAATCTGCTATAAAAACAATCAAAATCAACATAATTGCTTGTAAATAATACTATTGTGGAATAGCCGGGACTAAGCGCTATTGTGGGCAAATACTATTCTTAGATAACCAACTTTCAAAACTTATTTATATTTTGTTATTTTAACACTGTACACTACATATAGTAAACTAGGTAGTAGGAAACCTGGTGTTAAGACACTCCGTTACCCAATTTTCGATAAGATATTCTCTTATTCTTTTACAACTCTATGCCGCCCTTTCTCTTACTACCAAAGTGAGTGAAAAGCTTATTACTATCAGTTTGATACATTGTTATTGTAAAGTTGTAATTATTATTCTACAATAACAATGTATTAAACTTTTATTATTAAGCGGTAATTATAATTACTGCATACTTGTGTAGGTGCAGTAGGTGTTTCCAAGTTGGTGACAATATTAACATGCCTTAATTGAAATAACATTAAAATATAATTTTTAAACTATATTTACATAAGACTTATAAAACTATAAACGTATTCGAACGGTATTCGAACCCGAACCTATTGATTAAACGGCATAAATATAAAGTCGGGGCAAAAAAAAATACATTCCTAAGTGTTATTCCCTTAACAGGTAGACACAACATGCTCCAATAGTATACTTCTTGTTTACATTTTACTTAATATCTTTAAAATTACTTTTAAACAAAATTTTATTATTATCTACATGAGAAAGAAAAAAACAAACTAACCAAACGTCGTACGCAACATCCAAATCTTCTATGGTAGTGGCTATTTTATTATACTGACACGAGAGTGTCGGTATGGGAGAATTCATTCCTAACTTAGTTCTATAAAATTTTAAGTTGAAATATTGCTTCGGTCTACGAGATACGTTATTTGGCACATACAATTCAAGCTGGCTGACTAAATATTCTGTATCTATTTTGTGGTTAAACAATTTATATAAAAAAGCAAGTTTAACAACGTTCGGCGATCCTCCAGTGGAGTCGAACCAACATTTTTCAGGAGTAAATCATAGCTGAAAGATTTAGGAAGTTTTATTCTATATATTTGAGATGTTTCATAAACTTTTTTTGAACACTTTCAATTCTCTGGCAATGATTATTATAATGGGGTGACCATACTGCAGAGCAGTATTCCAGCTTACAGCGTACCAGGTAATTGTAGTGGGATATTAACGTTACTATACGGAGGATGCATCAACACATCCCAGCCAAGCTCTCTCAATTTTTTTCTACATGTATGCGACTCTTATTGATACCGCATTAGGTCCGTAAACCGCACAAGTTTTATTCGCGACGTTCGTCTCATTTTTACCTTTTTTGTAATAAAACTAAAGAAAGAAGAAAAATATAGCGAAATTCTTTTTCACATACTTTCATTTTGCTTACTTGAAAAACTATTGGCGGGAAAATGGCGGGAGCTAGTTTTTTTTAATTTATTGCATCTTTTGAATGTCACATTTAATGGTATTAAAACCAGCCAGTTACATGTTACATTCAGTACAGCCAAAGAGGTTTGATTACTAATAATACATTCAAAATATGAAAATACTTTTGCCCATTACCCATTATTTAAAAATATTTTACCGGTCTTATTACAATAGCAATATACTTAATTAACTTATTTGTCCAATTAACTTAATTGTATATATATTTATAAAATATAGTTTTTTTATCACCTATTAGGGCCGGGAGCAAGGCGAACAGGCGGATTTGATTGATTGATATCACCTATATGATTTTTTTTATTTTTAACAATAAATAAAATAGCAAAATAAATTAATATTTACATTTATTTCTATCATGTCTTACATTTTAAATAATACATCAAATATATGACGTCAAAGATGACTAGAATTAGCCAACCACAGATTAAATGAGAAAAATATCATGATATTTTATCTATATCTGTGATCGTTTATTTTTTTTCGTCCACTTTTTCGTCAATTGTCTTTTGTGGTTCGGCACCTAGGAGTATCTGGATTTCTTCAAAGCTTTTGCCTTTGGTTTCTGGTATAACGAAGAATATGAAAAGGAAACCCAGTAGCAGTATACCTGCAAACATCCAGAACACTTGCCCCGAACCAATTGCAGTATTTAAAGAATTAAATGTGCTAGTAATCACGAAACTCAATACTGAATTTAATGTTCCTGACGTGGAAGCTACAAAACCCTTAATATCTATCAAGCACAGCTCTCCTGCCATCATCCAAGGGATAGGCCCGAAGCCCAAGGAAAATGCAATAATAAATAATGATAGGGAAACCAAGGGCAGCCACGTTATAGACGTTATAATCGAAGAGTCAGCTCCATGTACGTCTTGTAAGAAGAAGAATACTCCCAGAATTACGGTACATATGCACATTACTAATGCTGAGAATAGAAGCAAAATTCTTCTCCCCAATCTGTCTACAACAAAACTGGAAATAAGCGTTGCCACAACTTGGATTGCTCCTATAATAATGCTGGAAACTGCCGGTGACATTGATGAAGCAGCGCTACCAAAAATGGACGAGGAATTAAAAAGAACTGCATTTACACCAGATAGTTGTTGGAAAAACATCAGAGCGTAACATATCATAACCGCTTTTATAGCAGATTTTTTTGTGATAGCTTTCAGGAAAGATACGGGATTGTTTTTCGCAATTTCAGCATTCTTTTGTAGAACACTCAGTTCATTGTCAACATCATAACTACTTCCTCGCAGTCGTCTCAGTGCGTCTTTAGCCTCAGCGTGTTTGCCTTTCGAGACCAAAAAGTTGGGGGTTTCAGGCATAAAGAAGAAAATTAGTCCAAATATAATAGGAATCAAGGTACAAGTAATATTAAATATAAACACACTTGTATAACTCCCAACGACATATGCATAAAGTATACCCGTCGTGATCATCAAGTAGAAGAAACTTCCTACTGAGCCTCGTATTGAATCTTCTGTTATTTCACTAACGTAAGCTGGTACTGCCACACTGAAACCTCCAGCTCCAACTCCTGTCAAAAATCGTCCAGCCATTAACATAGCTACGCTCGTTGCAAAAGTTATTAAGAACCATCCTATTACAAAGGGGATAACAAGTAAAAGCATAGCGTTTCTTCGTCCTATTGCATCCATAATGAGACCTATAGGAAAGCATATTGCGGCTCCACCGAGATTTGTGAGAGATGATATCCAATCTCCTTGGAGGTGAGAAATTTCAAAGTCATAATCTGTGTTGTTGCTTTGGACTATTTTAAAAACAACTGGCGATGACCATCCCAGCATAGTTCCACTAGCTAGCGGTCCCAGGGCAGCTGAAATTAGAAAGATATAAAGATTATTATGTAGTTTTAACAATACGTAAAAAAATAAAAATGAAATTAAATCAGCTTCAGTGGTAAGACCATTCCCCACTTTCCGCCGAGTTCTGGAGGTATTGCGTGTTGAGTGGCGGAACTCAACGCCACGCTTTGCCTCGACACCTGAGCGACGAAATGAAAATATAAATAAATATTTCATTTCCTCGAGTGGGGATCAAACCCACAACCATTCGATTTTACAGTCACACTTTGTGCCCCTGCGCCACTACGGGCCTGTTAACATTATGTTTTTTTTAAGTTATACGATGTATTACGCATCAGGTTAAGCAGAGGGAAGCTAGTGTTAACACTTAAGACATTTTGTCCTCCCCTTTCCATTCGGCGGCACTCAAGACCGCCGCTTAACACACAATCTCTCAAATCAATATCTCTTTTTGTTACAATATCTCTTTAATACCTTCACGCTGTATCCCGCACACAGCAGGATATAACGGAACCCTAAAAATCTGAACCATGTTAACAAATGTAGTTTGACAAAATTGCTATACACAAAACAAATATTTTATTGAGTTGGCTGTAGCTTTACTTTCAATAAAGATACGGATATTATTTTTAAAATAATATTATTATGAGAAAACGAAAGTATTGCAGATTAGTAAATTAATAATAATGTAGTTCAAGCGGGCGAAGCCGCGAGCGGGTCGCTAGTATATATAAAAACTAAAATTTTAAATTATATACCGGCCAGCGCAGCTATATACTGTGGTAGTTTCCTTGCTTTATCACTCCTCGGCTCCACCAGCACCGACTGCGACGTCCCCACATGTGCCATTGCACCGTAGTTGCCTTCTGCTTGCTGGAATGAATAAAAAAAGTGTTATATTATTAAAAAAATAATTAATATATAGAACGGACAAAAAGGAGAGAAGTAGAGATTTAATATTCTATTTACATTTTTAAGTTTCATTCTTGTATACAGCGGGGTAGACAGTTAATCTAGTGTTAAGACACTCTGTTAACCACGTTCCGCCTAATTTTTGGAACATTGCCTGTTTAGTGGCGGGACTCGACGAGCGCACCTTACTGTGTTACCAGAGCAAGAAAATAAAAAAATAAATAATCCATTCCCCCGAGTGGGAATCGAATCACAGCCGTTGCGTTTACATTCCCATTCCCGTTTACATTGCGTGTGCCATTGCGCTGCAGTTTTTCTATATCATAGTTTTGTAAATTGTCATTAACTATTGGCATGGGCGTATCTTCTAGATACGCCCATGCCAATACTAAGCTGCAGCGCAATGGCACACGCAATGTAAACGGGAATGGGAATGTAAACGCAACGGCTGTGATTCGATTCCCACTCGGTTATGCTAATAATGGTATATATTTTTAGAAAAGTAAATATTATATACAGTATACAAATGTGTGATTATTAACAGATTTATTTATTTTTTTAAATTCAATTTAAAAGTAGCAAGAAATGGTATGTATATATACAGGTATATACCATTTCCTAAAGCAAAATGAAGATAATGGATTTTCCAGCTAGCCTAGGTATGTATGTATGTATGTTAATAAGAGATGTTGTAGAGACCAAACGGGCTGATTATTTTTTTTACAATCCTTACATAAAACGATTCATCTTAACATTGTGATAATTACTAAATAGGTATTTAAAAAATGATTTTATGGTTCCTTTCATCATTGTTATTTTAAGCAACAGCTTATGATGTATATATATTCGAAGCTATTAAATTCTAAAAAAAAACAAAAAAGGATTAAATAAAAAATAATAAATTGAAATAAAGTAATTAATAAAAAATCCGACCAAATCTAAACTAAAACGAGACCCAAACATTTATTAGAATAAACAGTAGGGACCATTAGTCCACTAATTAAATCTTTCCAAAGACTCCTGTAAAATAGGTAGGTAATTATTTATCCCAATGAAGTATCGGGTTTGTTTTTTCTTTATAATTTTTATGTACTTGTTATTTCTATTTTTTATTTTAATATGACAAGACAGATTAAATTTATATTTTAATAGAAATCATTAATTAAATTTGTGTTGTCTTGATAACATCGATTCAAATATTAACAAATATTTAAATTAAAACATACTTATATAACGTATTTTTATTTTTTTACATAAGGTATATTATATTAACGATTAGTAATCATAAAAACTGGCAACACTAGTTATAAAGTCATCTGGTCAAGTAGCAAGTAGGACAATAAGACGACAACGCGTCTTTGTATAAGCTGAATCCAAATACGGAACATAATAAACAAACTACCTACGCCTTATCTAAGCTGAAATGTTTTTATATTTATTTATTTATAGTCATTTATTTTGTAAATGGTCTACTTGAGCTAAATCATCATATAAATATGTAGATTAACCGTAAGACTTTCTTATATAAAAAACTTTGATATTCTACAAACATAAACAAAATTGTATAACAAATTGTATTTTAAAATCAGACAAATATTGTTAGTATTTACAATATATTTATAATACTTATAATATAATATTATTTAATACATTCCAAAGAATCCATACCTCATATTGAATTTGATTAGGGCCTGGTATCGCTGGAAGTAATGGCTCCGTATCAGAACTGTCACGTCGAGGACGAAATAAGCTCGAACGCATTTTTATACAATAATTAAATTAAGTTCATTACAAATAGTCAAATGAGTTAATTACGTCAAATTTACTAAAACAAAATAACGTTATGGCTTCTACATGAGTCCGGATAAATGATAAACCGAGGTTATGACGTGTCCCCCACCATTTTTTCCCCCCAGCCCCCTCTTCCAGTTTGCTTTGCGAAGCGTTATACATATGTTCAACAATTTACACCCGATAGATTATAATACGGCCGACAAGTCGTGGCCGCCTTGAAGTTAGTTTTTCTGAACTTTTGCGCATTGTTCACTCGAAAAAAACTTCCTAATATAAAATCTGCGCAACCATCTACAGCTAAGTTCAGGGAGTTCACTCTCAACGTATTGTTAATTCAGAATAATCATCCTACCTACATAATCTGTCGATGATAAAATTGTTATAACAAAGCTAAGCGAAACAAATTGTCTTTTTAAAACATTTTCTATAATATTTTATTGTTATGGAATCATTCAAATAATATTATATAATCCAACATGGGTATTATAATATTATTACGTTGTGAAATGTGATAAAAGAAACTCTTTTACAATAAGTTCCTAGATTTTTTTGTTTATTACAGAGTTTTTGATAAAATATTACTTATTAAAAGTCCTATAATACTATAGTTTAATAGACAAATATATTTTAATGTTCTGGAATGAATACATATAATATATTTAATATTTATTATTATGTGAATATAATTATTGTTTGTAGAATATCAAAGTTTAAATTACTTAGAAGAAAGACTTTGACGCCATTCGCGGCGCAGGGGCACAAAGTGTGTCTTTAAATTCGACTGGTTGTTGGATCGTGGTTCCCGGTTCGGGAAATAAAATATTTAATATTTTCATTTTTTTACTCCTGTGTCGAGGCAAAGCTATAGAGGCTGATATCCCGAAGCTGTTTTTACATTTACTTGTAAAATATGTATTTTTATTTAAAAATGTATATAACGTACGGTGGATATATGTGGACTGTTTATATATTTACATCTTTCTTTTTAAATAACACGAAAATCTAAGCCAAATACGCTGTTTCCCGTATAGCTCAGTAGGCAGGGAAAACCTAGTATCAAGACACTCCATTCTCCGCCTTCCAGTTATATAAAGATAATAAAACAAAAATTTTTGAATCCCCTGCACATACTTCGACAAGATTTTTTTTTACTTTTTTTTTAATGAAACTCTCTAAGTCAAACTCAATGTCATCACAAGATCATCAAGAGCAATGATCATACAAGACCTACTTAAATCTATTAATAGATTGTTATTGTTCAGGTTAAAAAGGAAGAAAATACTTAAGTGATTAAGAGACAACAGGTAGTGTCGTTAAGATCGTATTTCTGAATGCTAATACAGACAATTTATTTTGTAAAAAAGGTTTAGTCTCTTTCCGTTGCGGATATGTGCTAATAGACGGATGTGGTAGATACCAAATCGGTGTTTAAATGTTTATAGTATGTGATATACACATCTACATACTTATATTAGGTAATGTTTATTGATCGTGACTTTGACTGTCGAAGGGTCGCCAGAGGGAACATAGTGCTAAGACACTCCATTCCACACTTTTCGTCTAATATTGTAGGCATGGCATTCATATTAAGTTTAAATTCAAACCATATGCTCAGATCGACGGCCTCATGATTTTCTGAAAAAAGACGCATTTCAATATTTACTTAGAAAAAAGTTATGGCCGTTTATATCGCGAAAAACACGTATTTCAACACTATCAAGGGAATCAAAGTTTATAGGGTACCTCCGGTTGACCTGGAATTATGAAATTTGGCAGTTAGCATCAACAGGTAGTACTACCTGTTGATGTAAAAAAAGTAAAAAAGTAGTTGAGGAAAAAAATCTGAAATCATACATTTGTGGTTAAATCCTATAAAATAATAAGGCTATTTTAAAAAGGTGGCAAAATTTAGATATTAAAGCCGCTAGTTCAAGTGAAGTATCAAATGAAAGGACCCTGACTAAGCTAAGCCTGAATATCAGAAAAAGGTCAAGATCTTCATTTTTTTACGGAACTCTCGGTGGGCGAGCCCGACTCGCCCTTGTCCGGTGTTTTTTTTTATGAAATCGACGTAGGTACCTCAATTAGTACCTACTGTGTTACTGTAAAATATAAAAAGAAAATAGAAACTTTTTTCTATATTGACTCATGATTGCCTTTGTTGGAAATAATATTAGCGCTCCTTTACACACTTTACGCTTTATGCTAAATAATACCTACTACAATAGATGCCACTACATACCTCAGTTGTGTAGTAAATATGTAACTACATTGTGATGTCATACAAAACTCTTTTATTATTTTAAACTAGCTAAAAAGAAATAACCTGGTCGTTAGTGTAAAAGAATTATTACAATAAATCTAATCTTAATAGATTTAATAGTAAAATCGTCGTGGTGCCGCAGCACAGTATCTGTCTGTAAACGAGACGGTTATATGTTCGATTCACACTCGAGTGAATTAATTATTTTCATTCCCTGCATCTGGTAAAAAGATAAAGCGCGGTGTTGAGTTTTGCCACTCAATGCGGAATGTCTATCTAATTTGGCGTAAATTGGCGAAAAGAGTATCTCAACATTAGGTTCCCTCTGCGTGTCCTAATATGCGGGAAAAGACTAAGGGTGTTACTTTAATATGTAAGTATGCGCTATGCTTATTCGTAACTATAGCAAATGCTTTAGAATAACGCAAAAACATACATAATATAAAGGTATGTACAAAATCGATTTATACGCTATAAAATCCATGAAAAATAATTTTCTTTAATGCCGACATAACAGTCGTAAAAATGAAAGAAATTAATATGGAGGAAATACTTATATTTTAATTTATTTCTCAAATATTTTAATTTTGAGGTCTCTCGTAGTGCAGGTGCACAAGTGACTGACGCAACAGGCTATAGGTTCGATTCTCACTCGAGGAAATTAAATATTTAATATTTTCATTTATTTTCGCTCTAGTGTCTATGCAAAGCGCGGCGTTGACTTCCGCCATTCAACACGCAATGCCTCCAGAATTTGGCGAAAAATGTGGCGGAGTGTGAAGTGTCTAAGCTAAAGTAAAGGTAGCTAATTATTTTTTTAGCTTTACACTGTATCCTGCACATAGCAGGGTAAGCACAAGGAACCTGGGAAAATAGTACTAAAACACTCCGTTCCCATTAAGACACTTGTAGCGAATCATCGCGAATACTTTAAGGCAGTTGTGAATATTCCAAATGTCGAATGTTGTATTATGTTATATGAGGAGGGTAGTAGAAACTTTCTTCTATTATATTATTTCTTATAGTATAAAACCAGGAAAAGGCTGACAAGGGGGAGTTACCGAAAAAATATCAAGGAATCATAGAGGAGACGTTCCAAGGAGAGGACGGGAGGGACACGGTCACGGACTATGAAGTAGTGAGGAAAAACTAGTTATTAGTGCCAAGTAAGTGGAATTAGATTTATCAATAAATGCTAACAGATTAGTTATTATATTGTGTGACTTATTAGTTATATTAAACGTTATATTCAATATATTATTTCTATTAGGCTTGTGGGTAATGCAAACAGGGTCTGAAGGGGGCAACAGGGGCGGCCGTCTAAACTAGAGATTGTAACTAGGACGTAACGTGTAGCTCTTATTCGCTTGTAAAAGTGCGGTTGTTATCAGTCGTAGTATTAGACTAGTACTACACTGAGTGAGTAGATGGAGGCCACTGACGAGGGACTAGCCCTTGTGCATTGAATTAGTTAAGAAATAGTCTAAAGATCATTCAGACGCATCTTGTATATGTCTATACAGGATGCGTCTGCGTCGTATATATATATATGTGTGTATATATATATATATATATATATATATATATATATATATATATATATATATATATATATATATATATATATATATATACAAATTATTAGGATATTCGTACAATGCCAGTAACAGAGCGTATTTGGCGACAACACTTTCGTTCCTCACTTTCCGTCGAGTTATTTAACATTGAGTGTTCAGTGGCAGGACTCAACGCCGCACTTTGCCTTGTTACCAGAGCGAGAAAATCAAAATATAATTTCTTCTAGTGGGAATGAACCCTCAACCTCCCGCGTTTACCTACAGTCACGCGCTCGTGCCCCTGCACCACGACTGGTCTCAAAGAGGGAAGGTAGTGATAACGTCTCTTGCGACTATTCACTATTAAGTAGGTCAGCAAAAACTAATGGCGCGCGTCCACCAATTACTGTATATTTAATATCTTTTTTCGGTAATAGAAAAAGTCACGCTGTATCTTATTTTGAAATACAAAAACATACGGAATTGAACCCGCTACCATTATATGTTAGGAGCTCTTTAGCTACTTTAGCATGTGATATTCATTCTAATAGTTCAAACAAAAAGCTCTCAAAAAGTTCCTTCAAAAAGCGCGTCTATCTCCACCTTAAAGGCCGGCAACGCACCTGTAGCTCCTCTGGTGTTGCAAGGGGCCGTGGGCGGCGGTAATCACTTACCATCAGGTGACCCGAACGCTCGTTTGCCTTGTCCTTTTCCATAAAAAAAAAAAAAAAACATCAACACTATGAACGGAAACGAACAGTATGCATATACTGTGGTGATAGAGTCGCCTTATCAATTTATCTCGTTAATCTGTTTTTGTTTTGAAAATTTATTGTATTAATTCAACGTAAATAAATGATATATGGATATATTTCAATATAATAAAGCCAAGGAATTTGTTTGGTTAAACACACTAATATCAAAAACTCGGTTAGATTTGAAAAATACTTTTTGTTTTGGATAGTCTTTTTATCGAGGAAGGCTATAGGCTGGTTACTTGGGGTCAGTATACAAAGTGGCCTCGGGTAGGTAGTTGGAATGTGCCAATGTTATACAATTTTTTTAGGTTCTCGCTGTATCCCGCGTGTAGTAGAGCAGGCAGAGGGAGCCTAGTGTAAAGACACACTCCTCACTTTCCGTCGTGTTCTGAAGCCATTGCGTGTTGAGTGGCAGAAATCAACGCCGCGTTTTTGCCTCGACAAAAAAGCAAAGAAAATGTAAATATTCCTAAAATAATATGAGGCTAGTCGTGGCGCAGGGACAAATGTGTGTGATTGTGCACGACTGTGATGAAATGAAATATTTATTTGAATTTATATTTTCATGCCTTCGCTCTGGCGTCGAGGCAAAAAGTGCGGCGTTGAATTCCGCCATTCAACACGCAATGCCTCGAAAATTCTGCGGAAATGGGGAACGAGTGTCTTAACACTAGGTTCGATGCGAGATACAGCGTGAAGCTGATAAAAATATTCCATTCCCTCGAGTCGGAACCCACAATCTGCCGCGTTTATTTGTGCCACTGCGGCACAACTGGCCTCAGTCATGTTATATACAACTTTAAATGATTTCCATAAGGACGCGGGCATAGCTACAAGTTGTTATATATACTAATAGTGGTTATTGTAACCCGTCGTCGTTCAGTTCAGTAAGTACGATAAACTATAATAGAACGTTCAAAACATATACAATTATTGTAATGGAATGATGCGATGGTATATAGGTATGTGACAATTTATAAATAAACATTTCAGTTAATATTAGTATTGGGAATTAGATATTATGTCGTCATATCTAAGTGGGAGCACTTCGAAACAGGTTTTTTTGATTTGATTATTTTATATTATTATTTCCTACGTTTATTCTTCATTTTAATAATATCTTATTATTTTTTCATTCTTTATCATATAAAACATATCTGTAAACATTTTTGTATGTTCAAGGATCAACTAGAACGATAATAAATCTGTGGAAGGCAGCTTCACGCTGTCTCGAGTGCGGAGGGGTAGCCAGGGAAAAGGTTCCCTGGCTACCCCGCCGGACGCCGCTATAAGGGAACCTAGTACTTATTAAGGCACTCTATTCCCCACTTTCTATCTAATTTTTAATACATTACGTGTTGAGTGGCAAAACTCAATACTGCGTTTAATTTACTTTGCCATGGAAATAATTAAAATAACAACGATCGCGTTTACAGTGTTGCTACTTGCTGCGCCACGACGGCCTCACAGCACTTTTTTTCTTCTTTTCATTATTTCTTTCAAGTTAGGGACACACAAACAATACGTCGATCGTCGTCGATATTATATATTTCCGTCCGAAATCGAGACATTGACAGTTGAAATACGGAAGACAACGCCGCAATTTATCTTACCACAGCGGGAAAAAAATGTATCTGTTACAATGATACTAATTTAAAACAAAATCACATTCTTTTATACAATGTATTTGAACTATTATGTTTGTATGGAAGAAACCAATTTACACACATTATGTATGTAAAGATATTTCAAATATTTTATACATTTTCTTAGAAAATAGATATATCTAATAATTATATTACGTGAAGCATTTTCTATGAATGACTAAATAAAATATTATACAATAAACAGTTGTTTTTCCAATCCGGAAAGGCTAAACTACATACTCGTATGTATATATGTACTCGAATATGCCAAATATTTTGATAACATATCTAAATTGTTTCCTAGTTAAAGATATGGATATCAACGACGCTTACAATAATCTCATGATATCGTTACTAAATATTAAAGTCCATTACTTACTATAAATTTTCTTTCAAAAACATTTGTTTTTTAAATTGTATGGCTGTTAATCCTGAATATACCGTTTAATTTTTTTTTACAATAAAAAATAATTAAAAACTCCTACGAGAACTGTACGCGAACACGAAGTTGAGAGCGGTAATATATAAAAAGTATATAGCTATATCGAATACTAAAAGAAAATGTAACTTGCAAAAATAGTATTAATTATTTTTTTTAAATAAAGGTTGGATGAAAAATTTTCCGGATCTGTGATAAATGTTATATATTATGCTCAAGAGTTCTTCTCCAATGTTTCAGCTTTGGTTTCAATTTTATTCAAAAAAATGCGTAAAATAAACATTTAAAACGCGATTGTAGTAAAAAAAAATTATAAAATAAGTAAACAACGTTATTAGTGTTCATATTTTTGATTAAAAAATACAAGTTCGCGATCGTCTTTTCGTTGAAAATAAAAATGAAAACGCCGGTTTTCCGCGGGAACTTATCGGCACGATGATCGTATGGTACCTAACTATAATTAATAAGTTATTATTACGCGTATGCCATATGAATAAATAATATATTCAATTATTGAAGATACTTAATAGTTACGTATGTAATTTATATTTATATTAAAGATTTTTTTTATTACACATTTTTTGTAGTGATTCTATTATTTTACCGTTATCTTTATTCCCATGACAATTTAAATGTAATTTTGCATAAATATATCTACTTATGTATCAAAATTTTATACTTTAAAAAGTTATATAAAATAATATTTTAGAAGAAAAATTGAAATATAAGTATAATATACTACTTTTTCACAGGCGTTATATTAATCATTTGTCGTTATTCGTTTATATTTAAAAAAAATTATACATATTTTTTAAAAATTATACATTAAAATTATACATATAATAAAAAAAACTCACCTTTCAAAAAAAACACATGAAATAAAAAAATAAAAAAAATAGATATTGAAAAAAAAAATTAGAAAACTATAAGAATAATATAAAAGATTTCATAAATTTATAATCTGATGATAAAACTAATAATTTTGAACACTCGGCCGACAGCGACCTATATTGTTGAACAAGACGCTAGCACTGGCGTATTGTGCGAGATTTGGCAACGATAATATAAGGCTGTATCACATGAGTATACAGGTAGTGCCTAAGAAGCACTAGGGTTATCACTAAACGACAAGTTTATTTGATTTTTCATAGATTATTTAAAACCAGCGTGGAGTATCCACGTCTATATCAATAGGTATAGATTCGATCTCCTCTCGTTATAAGAGCGTTAGATTCCACCATGGAACATCCATTGATCCAGAAATTGATGACAAGTGAAAATAAAAAACTTAAAAAAAAAACGCGTAGCCAAAAATATTGTTGATTATGTAAGGATAATAATTAAAATTTAAAAGTAAAATATCAATAATGGTAGGTACAGGTACGTAGGAAGAACTTGTATATTTATTGTATTTTATAAATAGTTATAGATTATAAACATCTCAAAATTAATACCGTAAGCTAAACTTTTTAATTAACTATAAATTAATATTATAAGTATTTACTGCAACGATCGTACCATAGCGATAAGATGTGTTATTTTTTTTAACACTAGGTTGCTGAACCTACTGTGGGAAAAAGCGTGATGCTGTTTCTATTATCTTTTCTCTGCTTATTTAGTGAATAGGCAAAGTTAAATAAGAAATCATATAGCACTAGGTTTTTAATTTTCGATGCCGATATTATATTTTCACGTGTCTCTACACATTTTTTAGGCAATAAAGCAAATTATATACTCCAAAATAAAAGCCAAATTTCTAGTGTCATTCGAACCTAAATAAGCTGAAGTTTATATTTTATTATACATAGGTATTATGAATGTATCTAGATTTAGATATATACTATATATAGGTATATATAGTAAAATTTTTTTTAATATTTGTTTTCAATAGAAAATTTAAAAAATGTGACAGTTTTTTCATAATAATGTTTAATATTATGGCCTTATAACTGGCCATTTATTCAAACATTCCATATTGTGTTGAGTAGCGGAACTTAACGCTTCGCTTTGCTTGGTTACCAGAGCGAAGCAATGAAAATATTAAATATTTAATTCCCCCAAATGGGAACAGAACCCACAATTCTTATCGCATTTAGTCGCCGCTTGTGAACCTGTGTCACGTCTAATCTCAAAGATAATATAATTATTTTATTATTATATTATTATAATTAATAGTATATATAAGTGTAGATTATTAGATTAGAGAAACAAACATTACAATGTATAGGCGCCGCAATACTAAACTTTTCAGACAACTAACGCTGATATCAGTGTATTATATAATTAACAGATTATAAAGATAACAATATTTATTTTATCTCAATTTTTTACCTTTCATAGATAATGCAATAAATATAGTATCAAATAAGAAAAAAAGTGAGAAATATTTTTTAAAAACTATATAGGTGTATGGACGTAGGTGTTTAGATTCTAATCCAAGCCTCTTGGGAACTGCCCATCTCCGCCTCTAGAGTAATTCCCAAGAGGCGCAAGTTGGAGTCGCGAAAGATATTTTTTAATAGGATTTATTAAAAAAACTTTATATATTTCATGTGGAAGTAACATTTTATGAAAATGTTAAAAATCCCGATGTGCCACGGCGGCGGTCTAAACGATAAAAAAAATTAAGAATATATCATGTTTTCTTTTAATTTTAATGTAATTAGACGTGGTCATATAATTAAGAAGGAGAATTGAAAAAATTAAGTCGAAATTAAAATAAAATTAATCTTATAAATTTCTCCTTATACGACATTACTGAGTCAAATAATGCATCTTTAGGTGCATTAATTATTTTTACAAAAAAAAAATCAATTCAATCAACTCAGTAGCGATTTCCTTTTTAGACCGGAAAATATATTATCAGTAGACTGTTAGATATAATTATCTATGAATGAGATTTGAACATGCAACCTTCGTACCTTAAGACTTACTTATGTTTATCTTTTATGACATTTTAGTTATAAAAATTTTTCAACATATTTTTTTATTTTGTCTGTAATGCTGTAAGTACTGTTTTAGGTTCAATGCTATGGTTTTGGACATGACCAGAGAAATTAATTACTTCTATTTCTCCGCTCTTGTTAGACACCACGTGAATGTGACGTTGAGTTCAGCCAGCCAGTTCAACCGCCAGCAGTTAACAGCTAAGAACAGAAGAATTAAAAAAATATTATTATTAACTAATTATTTAAGCAAATAATTATATGCTCCAAACTAAAAACATTTAATAGTTTTTCTAACATGTAATGGTAGACGTTAGAAGGAAAACCTAACGAGAAGGAAAAAAGCAAATGTTTCACGTATGCGGAACCGAAATCATTAAAGTGTTGTTATATTCCTAATACAATTCCAGCAGAGGTCAAAATAACAATTGTAACCAATGTTCTGTTTATTTATAGTTATTTTTGTGAAGCAGATGTAATATAATAAATATCATATAGTAAAAAATATGCTACGTTAGTTATAGCATAGCATATTTTTTTACTATCGTTATACGAGGTAAGGGTGGTAAGATTACAAAACTGTAATGTTAATTCTCCCTTTCGTATGGCGGGTTAATGGCATTTTCTTATATTATAATAATTAACAGTACAAGTAGATATTTAGTTAGGTAACTGATTATTTGATCTTTAATATAAAATCAGCTTCATGTTGTATCCCGCACACAGCAGGGTAGGCAGAGGTAACCCAGTGTTAAGACACTCCGTTCCCCACTTTCTGCCGAATTCTGGAGGCATTGCGTGTTGAGTGGCAGAACTCAACGCCGCGCTTAACCTCGACACCACAGCGAAGAAATGGAAATATAAATTTAAGTAAATATTTCATCTCCTCGAGTGGGGATCGAACTCACAACCAGTCGGTTTTACAGTCACACCTCGTGCCACTGCGCCACGACCGGCCTCTTTAATATAATTTTAATTATATATTTTTTTTAGTATTTAAAGACATAAACACATCAAGGTACGAAGGTGAGATTCGTTGCATTTTTGCATTTTCGTAAAAAAATATTTTAAAGTTATACAATTTGTTAACTTCACATTCTATTTTTTATATTTTGGTTTTGTAGTTTTTATTGTTATTTAACTTTTTATTTTTTTTACGCAAAATATTTTTTATATATATTTTTATTATTTTTATCGCATTTTGAAATGAAATGACAAACTTAGGAAACTTAGGACTCGAATGGTGCAATTTTTTTTATTAACTTTTACAACCATTCGAAGAATAAGACCGTATTGACGATCTTTACTAACTATTTAGATAATATTCAATGTGTTCGTTTTGAGGTTATTAATATAAGAGTATGTACTTCATGGTGTGTGTAGGAGACAACAAAAAGAAGATTTCTTGTCTAATTGGAACAAAAAAAACTATGATTTTACGTTTTATTTGTATGTGTTTTATTAAACTCATAAAATAAATAATCTTTAATGAGTTTTATCCTCCGATTTCATATGTGTGTTTTTCCCAATATAAAATCAGCTTCACGCTGTATCCCGCATACAGCAGGGTAGGCAGAGGGAACCTAGTGTTAAGACACTCCGTTCCCCACTTTCCGCCGAGTTTTGGAGGCATTGCGTGTTAAGTGGCGGAACTCAACGCCGCGCTTTGCTTCGACATCAGAGCGAAGAAATGAAAATAAATTTAAGTAAATATTTAATTTCCTCAGGTGGGGATCGAACCCACAACCAGTCGATTTACCAGTCACACTTTGTGCCCCTGCGCTACGACTGATCTGGCAATAACAAATTATTATATTGGGAAAAACAGCTTCATGATTATTCTCTCCTTGAATATGTTCATTATCGGACGTTGTGTAAACAATTTTTCCACACAAGACAAGTTTTATGAAATCGAAAGATTAGATATCCCGAATATTTAATACATATAAGTATGTAGACGATATTTTTGAATCGCGATATTGTTAATATCTTGTCAACAAATTGCTAATTAATATATCTGAGGACAAATTCAAATAAAGATTGATTATGATACGCATATTTGGATAATTACGTATTTGGCACATAAAAATAAAAAAATAAAAGAAAAATTAAATTAAATTTAACTTATTTAAATATAATTGATTTCACGAGTAGTTGTGTAACATAACACAAAACTATACGCATATAGACATAATCTTTGTCTTTACTTATTAAAATTTGTTTTACACAGATAATAAAATAGTTTCCGGTTTTAATTTTGCCGCCAAAGTTTGTATTGACGTAATAGTTAGGTGATATTTTATTTACCGCGTTTATCCGTTTTACTTCAATGCTTATTTAAGCATTGAAGTAATTATAGTTTATTTTAACAATTTCAATAATAAAATACAAAAAAGAGGAGTCAAGGCAATGACGATGACGCCATCGCAGTTGGACATGTCCACCTGTAAAATGTCTATTTAATTTTAATAGAGGTGATTCCCCTGTATGGATATAAAAACTGAGCGTTGTATACCTCCATTATTCACATATTATGTTGCAGTTGATTGAAATATTGTGTGAATACCCTATAACTTCTAACTAAGTACATATGTAATATGTATTCCTTGCTGGCTTCCTTATCTATAAAATGTTAAAGATGTGTCAAGAACAATCATCATATGCATCATATGAAAATATTAAATAAGTGGGAATCGAACCCACAACCATTTTCGTTTACATCGTTACACCATACACGTTTACGGTCACACGCTTGTGCCTCTGCTCCACCAATGGCCTCCCAAGGCTAGTTAAAATAGTAAAGTATTGTTAAGGCACACTGTCTTTAACCATATAAGAATAGTATTTTCTACGTAAATATTGGAATTTGACTTGAATATTATAAATAATAAAACGTGCTCTATCTGTCTTTCATTTGAATAAACGTAGATCAAATGAGTATGTTGGTAACATATTTGAAAATTAAAAGGAACACTAACTATTAGTTATTAATAGACTAAACTAACTTCACCCTTTATCCCTAGCGGGGTAGTCTCTACATACCTCTTTCGCCTCGTCCTGAACCTCTTCATACAAGCCCTCCGGGGGGTCCTCATGCTTTTTACGTGACCTTCCTCCAGTATAATTATTTATTATATATTAATAATGGTTTCTCTGTAGGTACTGAATTGTTGAAGTCAATCACTTTTAAGATCATCTTATCACCTCTACGCCTACGATCTACAGATTTATGAGACTGCCCCTATTGTTATGTAATTCTTCTTTTATATATAAAATATATAAATATATATTTAGTTTGTGATAAATAACTTAATACTTTTTGCACCTACATAAGTGTCCTAAATTAGTTTACTATATGTTAGTGATTGCCTGTAAGAAATGACTTGCAGTGATAAGGCCGCCATTGCACATATTATGATAAATGATATATAGATAATTAAAATGAAAACTTGTTAAGTTGTATGTGCAATAAAGTGTTATTATTATTACGTAGTAATGACTGGCGATCCGCTTGAACTACACGATTATTTTTTTATTTACTTACTGAATTACTTACTTGTTCTATTAAAATTATCATTATAAAGATTTTTTTTTATGAACCGATTATAATAAAACAAATAAATACTAAAGTTAAGTGAGGCTTGCCAGAATTGAATAGTGAAAATTGCATTTGAATCGGAAGAATCGAAAGTCATTTCACAAACGCACTGACAAACAGATATATTTTTTTAAATATATTGGTTTAGATTCTACGACATTGATAAATATCCCAATATTTTTTCTGACGTGACCGTTCCGCCAATTCTTAGAGAAAATTGGGGAACGGAGCGTCTTATTACAGTACGTTTTGATATTTTCGATTTAATACTTTAATTTTTTATCAAAAATTTTATAATTAATCAATAATTACGGAAGAAGTTAACGACTTCTACGGCGGAACTCAACGAGCGCAATTTTGCCTTGCTGCCAGAGCGAAGAAATTATAATAAAATATTAATAAACAATAGTTCATTCCCCCGAGTGGGAATTAAGCCCACAACCGTAGCGTTACAGTCGCAAATAATATATTTTTAAACTATTCCCTAATATAGTACATTTTATGGAAATAAATTATTATAGAATTCCCTCCAATGATTTATATAATGGCAAAGAAATTGCTAGAAATCTTTTAATATTTCTAGCAATTCATTTATGCATTTCTCGATATCCGTACATCCATATAATATACTTAGTCAAGATCACAGCTATGAGGCAATAGACAACACGAGTACACGTATTACTCTTGTGTTACGTAACTAAGCTACGGTCTACACGAGATAAATCTTTGAATCTATCCTTTACTTTACTCATTAGATTAGAAAAACAAATATACAGAGTTACAAATGCCTACT
>JAATLQ010036883.1:13088-27648 GCA_013421005.1 Heliconius erato x Heliconius himera | reverse complement strand
ATATATATATATATATATATATATATATATATATATATATATATATATATATATATATATATATATATATATATATATATATATATATATATATATATATATATATATATATATAAGAAGAAGCTAACCCCAATATAGCGTTTAGTTTAACAAAACTTCAAGTTAGCTACTGCAGCAGGGTAGGCTTAATCCCCACTTTTTGCTAAATTCTGGAGGCATTGCGTATTGAGTAGCGTAACTCAACACCGCGTTATGCTTGTACATAAATATTTCATTTCTTCGAATGGGAATTGAACCCACGACCTGTCGCGCTTACATTTACAGGCTTGTGCCCTTGCGCCAAGACTGGTCTCAAAAAGAATTTGTATTTAAAAGTAGTAGTTCTGTGAATCGTTTTTGCGTGTTTGACTTATGTAAATAGATTATAATGCAGAAACAGACTCTTATAACCGTAAAAACAAATGAAAACGTGTGCAAAATTACTGAGTCATGTACGATCCACGTTTTATGTATTTTAGTTAAGTAGTAATGTCCAATTGAGTTTCAGGTTACGCAATAGGTTTACGCAGTATCCCGTTTTTGGCAGGATAAGGCCCTAGTGTTAAGACACTCCATTTTCTATAAAATCTTTTTTTTATGGAAAAGGACAACCTTGATCACCGCCGCCCACGACCCCGTGTAACACCAGAGGAGCTACAGGTGCGTCGCCGGCCGGTAGCTTAAGAATCAATATATCGTCTAGGCAAATCGCGGCGTTAAAAACGCTCAATACGCAATGTCTCCAGAAATCGGCGGAACGTGGGGAACGGAGTACCTTTACACTAGGTTCCCTCTGCCTACTCTGCTGTGTGCGGGATACAGCGTGAAGCTATTTTTTTTTATTTTTAACCAATCATATAAATGCAACGGGGATCTAGTGTCACACTCTGTTCTCTAATTTCCACCGAATAATGTAGGAATTGCATGTTTGTCAAGCTTTGCCTCGATAAAGAGCGGAAATCAAAATAGTAAATATTTCATTTTCTCAAGTGTAAATCGAACTGCTGCTGCGCCACGACGTACATATATTAAATATTATATATTATAACATTTAAAATAGCTTAAGATTTATTCTTTTAAGCAATCCAAATTTACGTAATAAATAAATACTATTAATATCTAAAATATTAAAAAAATACTTGAACTTGTACTGAAACTTCCCCATAATCAAAATTGTTTTAAGACGGAATTAAATATATTCATTTTTATTTACTTATGTAATAGTTTTATAGTTGTTTTCAAGGTTCTTTGTTGCTAGAAGCTATAAAGTTTATGATTAATATAAATATTATAAGAATCGCATTGAAGGAATGAAACCGTCGTGGTGCAGCGGCACAATGTCTTACTGTAAACGCAGCGGATGTAGCTTCGATTTCCGCTCATAAATGAATCATTTTCTCGTGGAAGACAAATCTCGGCGTTAAGTTACGCCTCTCAATACTCGATGTCTAGAAAATTAGACGGCGCACGGTGGCGAAAATTGAAGAACGGAGTGTTTTAATTCTAAGTTCCTTCTGCCTACCCTGCTATATATACACGATAACAATCAAATTAAAAAAAATAATAATTCACTCAGATTCACACAGTCTAAATAGATATAAAGAATAGAGAATAGATAACCTCCTCCTTTTACAGAAGTCGGTTAAAAAACGGCGTAAAGCAAAGTAAAAATAATAAAAAAAAACGTTGTTAAATAGTTGTTAGGCATTAAATCTCTATTATGTTGTTATATAATGTTTAGATATGGATAAGAAGTACGCATAAACCGTAAATGTTTTGAATGTATAGACACAATAAAAGTTTATTTGATGTCTTTATCTACTTAAATAATCTACTTTGCTTAAAGCTAAGCTTATAATGAATCATTATTATACATACTTTTTTAGAAAACGTATAAAGATTTGAACGGAGCGGGATTTGAACCCGCGCCTCTTGGAAACCGTACTTACCGTATGGATTAGCGGTCAGAGCGCAATGGAATAACATTTCTATTATGAACATTATTATACAGTTTGTTTTTCAGCTTTATAATTTATCTCGAATTATGATCATCATGACGTCAAAACATTCTGTTCTTTATTATCGAACTAGAGAAATTGCTCGTTGAGTGGCGGAACTTAAAGCCGCACTTTATTTTCCTAAATCGGAAAATATTTTTTTTTCATTCCATCGAGTGGGTATCGAACCTAGAATTACTGCGTTTACAATCATACACTTCATCATTGCACACTTTCTTCATTCTGTTTTTCTAGAATTTAGAATTCAATTCTAGAATTTAGATTTTTTAAGACAAGAAGAAATAGCATACTGAATGTATGCTATTTTAATTAAGTAGGTTCTCTTGTTTTAAATATGCTATTGTGCTACATATAAAATAATCATTTGACCTTTCATAGTACCTTTCTTAAATTTCCAAAAAAATCCATACAGGAACAGTCTTTATACATATATCACTTATAGGTCTGCGCATCTGTGCATACGCAGATACCAAGAGACAACTTAGTGATAATTCTCTCGGTTCCCAACTTACCGATCATCGAAGACGAACACCGTAGTAGGTTCTATGTATTTCTACGACATTTACAATGGATTTAGTAAGGCACGTGGATGGTTCGTGGCTCGTGTCTTTATCAACAAGTAGTTATATTAATTTACTGCACTCCGACTGTTTTCATCTAATCTCATACAAATCTCTGTATAAGCCTGCCATAACTCGGCTATACGGGCAACAAAAGTGTGCAAGATTGTAATACTGTTTTTGATTCTAAATAATATATATTGTTTTCTTTTTAATTTTATGCTGTATCACACACATAACAAGGTAGGTAGAAGTAACCTGAGAACCTAGTGTTAGAACAGCCGTTCGAAATAACGTTCCTTATTAAGACATTTCCGTTCCCTACTTACCGCTGAATTCTAGAACCATTGAGTGTTAAGTGGATGAACTCAAAAAAGCGTTTTGCCGCATAGCACATGAAATATTTAATTTCTTGGACTTGGAATCAAGCCTACAACTAAATAGTCGCACGTTTGACATTAAAATATTTTATATACAAAATTTAATTTATTGTATTAATTGTCAAGCAAATAAGTGATTCCAAAGTTTTGAACTATAAGTATATTATCATAAGAATTTAATTTATATAAATAATAACATATTCCTTTCACTACGTTATATATTATAGAAAACGAGTAATTATGTATTATGTATTCTGGAAAATACTTCAATACAATACGATTAGTGTGTATTTTTTAAACTATGAAGTTATAAGTTAATAATTTTATCTTTTATATAAGTAATATATTTTATTTAAATTTCTATTAATGATTATTTTAATGCTAATTCAAGATTCTATAAGATAGAGAGATATAAATTCTATAAGAGATGATGCAGTCGAGGTCATTGTTCCACCACCAACAAAGCCCCTCCCCCTCCCCCCAGTTTGAGACCCGGATAGACTCCGATCATCCCTTTTACTACAACATACGCCCATTCAGGGCAGGACCTATTTCTCAGTCCGTAAAATCGGTAAACCCAAGCCTATCCTATCTTACAACACGTCCAGTATTTTTGAAAACCGGGATCCTTGCTTGTCACACTTAATGGAGCCCAATAATTATAGACTGTGCATGCGACTCCTTCTCAAGCGATCATTTGTACCAATATTTCTTTTGTGGCGACTTATACTCCTCTTTCTCCACCCGGTGTCACTGTCAAAACCCGGTGAAACCCGGTGTCACGTTTTTAGAGCAGTAAACACGAACAATACGAAATTAATAATTGGATATTCCATTTAATTTACCCGGTAATGGATATACTCGTCTGCACATATAGATATATGTATGTATGTCTATACGACTATAGAAAAATCTTGGATAAAATGTGGCAGAATGTCGATGCTCAATTTATATTCAAATATTATTACATTAACTGATTTCCTGGATTGAAAAAATAATCAAGGTTTTTAAAGATTTACGTTTTGCCAAGATTAAGGTGAAATTATATGATTTGATATTAAATTAGCACATGTAGCCCTTGACTTCAATAGATCTAGAGATAAATAATACAAAGCGTCTAGCTATCAAGGTGACGTATTATCATGGAAATAAGTATAAATCGGAATTATAGATCAACAGCCGTCGCAAAATACCATCTAATCAAAATATTGATATTTTGTTGTTTTTCGATTCTCATCATGATTTAATTAATACCTAGTTATAAGGTTTTTTTAGCTTTACATTTCGTTCTCTTCTTTCGGTTATATTTTTCAAACTTTGCATGTTGAGTGGCGGAACTCAACGACGCGCAAGTATCTATACCTATTTAAATTTCTTTTCAATAGTATTTACTATATTTAATAAGCAATAGAATTATGAAGCATTATTCTCCTTTTTTTTATATCTTAAACCTTTAATGCACAAGGGTGCTTCTACTCCCTGGTGTCGAGGCAAAGAGCCGCGTTGAGTTCCGCCACTCAACACACAATGCCTCCAAAATTCGACGGAAAGTGGGGAAATGACTGTCTTAACACTAGGTTCCCTTTGCCTATTCTGCTGTGTGCGGGATACAGCGTGAAGTTGATTTAATTTAATTTTTAAGCCTTTAATAGAGACAAAGTATATTTTTCTTGTTTAATTTGTGTCTAAGTGATGATTATGAAAATGTTATGTACGTTAAGAAGAATATTTATTGAAGATTTTGCCAAAATTGGTGATGTACACAATACCAATACTAGAAATAGGAGTAAACTTATTGCACCTGTAACCCGATTACATCGGGTCCGTAATTCTTTTATGGGACAATGTGTACGCTTTTACAATAGGATCCCAGAAAACGTCAGGGAATTTTCTATATCACAATTTAAAAGAGTTGTGAAAAGACGTTTGTGTATTAAAGGTTATTACCAAAGTAATTATATAAATGATTGAATTATATAAATGATTGAACACGCCTTGAGAATGAAATGCTCGCTCCAGTCTATTTCAAAGGTATCATTGTCACAGATAATTAAATATGTATTTGTAATAAAAAAAATTTTAGAAAAATAAGTACCGCTGAGTTTTTTGCGGCGGTTCTTCTCAGGTCTGAGGCATTAACTTTAGTGAACTGGTGGTAAATTTTTGACGTTCAAAAAATGGAGCATGTACCTTCTTATTTTAAATAAAATTATTTGACTTTGACTGTGATTACACGCAATATGATATGTCTTTATCAGATAATCATGGTAGATATATGTATATGCTAAATTTAGTACATTACTAATATATTCCGTTCAATTTATGCCAATATCAACTCAATCACCACTCTTGATAACCGTTGCTAATGTAATTGTTAAATGGTTGAGTATTGTGTTTTTTATTTTAAAAAAGATAAGAAACTGCGAAAGCAAATTTGTGCACGCTAAATTCAGAAACGAGTAAACCGATATTAATTTCATAATTTTATTTTAATAAGCTTCTCTTAACATTTAATTATAAAAACGCTATAACAATTAAAAATATTGTCTTAAACAAAAATTATTATAAAATAAGAAATCACTATAAATACACAGTATACCTATATTAGCAGATATTAGAACACGAAATCAATCCAGATTAGTAAATCGTGTAGTTCAAGCGGGCGAAGCCGCGAGCGGGTCGCTAGAAGAGAATAAAACAAACAACTTTAAAGATAATCTAACTTTACTCGGCAATGGCAAAGATAATAGCAAACTATATCTAATCTAATATCTATATGAATGTGAATCAAGACGGAATTAGTCTTCACAGTCAACATGATTATAAAACTAATCGTTATTTTTATGATGATGATGATGATGGTGGTGGTGATGATGATGATGATGATGATGCATTAATTTTTTATATCTTTATTATTTTAATACGCAAAAAAATTTAATTAGTGGCAAGCTTATCATAATAAGATTATAATAATATTCATATTATAATTTTGTGATATTATTATATGTGATAACAGTATTATTGTTGAAGTTTTTTTAGCCTGACTTGTTTACCACACATAACAAAATAGGCAGAGGGAACCTGTTGTTGGGACACTCCGTTCCACTCTCTGTCAAATTCTCTATACGTTGCGCATTGGGTGGTGGACAACGCTGCGCATTGTCTGATCACTAGAGCGAAGAAATGAAAATATTTCATATTTAATTATCGCAAATGGGAATTGAATCCACATCTGCCGCATCTACATACAAACAGACACGTACGGATATTAAAGATCTATAACAAAAATAAGATTTCTTATTAGAAACTAAGATATAATTTCTTAAATTATTCCAATTTTTTTTTGATATGACCTATTAAATGTACAGATGTGTACCTATCTTATATCTTTTTGTCTACACGTTGCTATGGCGACGCGTATTATATGCATCAATTTCTCCTCTAGCTCAATTTCTTCTCGTCGCGGCGCTGCGATAGCGTTTTATTGTAAACGAGATATTTGTATGTTGAAAATAATTATATTCGTTTCCTCAGTCTCTGACAACAAGATAAGTGCGGCGGTGAGTTCCGTCACTCCGTAATATTTCAAATTGGGCGGTGCAGAGGGAGCGGAGTGTTTTAACACTAGGTCTCGGCCTACTCTGCTGTATGCGTTATAAAGAGATAAAAACATATTTTATAAATATATAATAATTATTAACAAACAACAGCTACAACAAACAAACAACAAATTATACTTATTTAGAAAACGTATAAAAAATTGAACGTAGCGGGACTCGAACCCGCGCCTCCTGTGTTCCTAAATGTTGATTAACAGTTTAAAAATGCTTAAGATATTCAACAACAAATTACCTAAAAAAAATCCAAATCTCATATAATCTCTAATCATCAATAATCTCAATCAATCTATAATCTCGTATCAAAATGAGATAGATCCCTTTAAAATAACAAAACTGTGATTTTTTTTAACCGTCTCAGCGAGGTGAACGTACCTACTATTATTATGCATCACATTTTGCAGTCGCGGCCTCGGCCATGGCCGACGATCCTTATAAGGCGAGATCTAATAACTAATTAGTATGACTTCTTGATGCTGGTCGGCCATTGTATTGGCTAGAAACAGGGTCATATTGTATGAGGCTACGAAAAAAATGCAAGTTTCCTTTATTATTAACATTTTTGTAATTAAATTTGGTATTTATAGGCCAACCGTGGGGACACAAGCGTGTGACTGTAAATGCGACAGGCTGTGCGGTCGACTCCCATTCAAGGAAATTAAATATTTATTATTTTCATTACTTCGCTCTGGTGTCGAGGCAAAGCGCGGCGTTGAGTTACACCACTCAAAAAATGGAAGTGTCGTAACATGGGGGATACAATATGAAAAAAAAATGCATTAGCTTGCATAAACCAAACAATATTTTTATCTTTTATTTATCTGTGTTTTGAATGATAGAACTCAATGCCGTGCTCTTTCTTATTACCAGAACGATAAAATAAAAATAATGGATTTCTCCGAGTGGGAACTGAACTTGCAACCATCACGTTTACGGGCAGACCCAGATGTGCCCTTATTATAAAATATTAAATATTGATGAAAAAGTGAAATTAATTATAACTAGACAAATAAACTTAAATAACTTATAAAAATTAAATAATTTTAATAGTAGGAATACCTTGAACAACGGGAGCAACTTTGATAAATCACACTCAAGGCTCTCTTAGGACATTTGTTTCTTCGATTAAAATATAAATTGTGTTTGATTTGTATTGTTTACTTATAACTTGAGGGATTTTCTCTTTTTATCTATAGAAATTATAAGACTATAATATAGACCGAGATTTCAAGATTTAGGATTCTACAATGTAAACAAAGCAGTCAAAAGAAATGAGCATTTATGTATAATTTTTGCTTCATTTTGTATCAAATTCACCGCGTAATTAAAACCTATAGTGTACTTCCTGCTGACTTAGTTATTTTCATACTAAATAGATATATATGCCCGCAAACTTAAATTTGTTGACTTTATTTGCCGTATCATATTTGGACGATACACTAAACTAAACATTTGTATATTTCCAGCGAGCGTAGCCGCGCGGGGGCCGCTAGTTTAGAAATGAAATGCTTTATTTATATGGACTTGATTCATATGTATAAAAAAAAACAAATATAAAATGTTTTTATCTCCATCTTTCTATCACGGAGGCGGTGACACGATGAAAAAATGGAAAAAAAGACAATTGCTTTCCATTTCCACCACAACAATGTGAAAGAGCCATATTTAAATCAAACGAAAGATTGTGGCACGACCAAAGGATTTTCTAGATTAAGTAATACAATTAGTTTATGAGTTATGAGATTACAGTCGACGCGTTGGTCTGTGATAAATGCAAGAATTCAAGTAATGTAAATTACCTTGAGATATGTGGTGCCTTATATAATATAAGAAATTAAATAAACTCAATTTTATTTGAGATTTCTAACATTGTATGTATGTATTAAATAATAAAAGTATTGCCTTTTTATCTTCACGCTGTAAGTCATATTTATCAGGGTAGACAAAGGGTACCTGGGAACCTAGTATTAAGACTCCGTTCCCATTGAGATTCTTCTGTTCCCCATTTTCCGCTGAATTTTCGAGGCATTGTGTGTTGGGTGGCAGAAGCCAACGTACCATCCATCCGATACGTTGTGGCAGAAAAATTATAAATGAAGTGACTTCAACGTTTTGAAATCACTTCAAAAGTGGTCAGATAATTTGCTTTCACTACTCAAGTAGGTACTTGAGTAGTGCACGTGCTGTGCAAATGGATATGAGTGACGGATGACTTTACAAAATTACTTAAAGCCAGTCATGGCGCTGTAAACGTGACAGGTAATAATATTTCTTTTCCCCGAGTGGAAATCGAACCCACAACCGTGCGTTTACGCGACGCGTGGACTACGACGAGAGGAATTCTCCTTATTCATTTAATAATCCTACTAATATTATAAATGCGAAAGTTTGTGAGTATGTATGGATGTTTGTTACTCTTTCACGCAAATACTACTGAACCGATTACGATGAAATTTGGTATGTAGGTAGCTGAAGACCCAGAATAACATATAGGCTACTTTTTATCCCGGAGTTCCCGCGGGATTGATTCCTAATTGAATATATATACATTTATCGCTTCTGAAAACTGAATGCGTGATCTCAGAGTCAAACCTTGAAGGTTGACTCTGAGATCACGCATTCGGTGAAGGAAGCAGACCTACATTTGGACACGCCATGTTTTTCTCAAGGGCAGCTCTATGTGGCTTGCTCACGTGTCTTTAAAGCGAAAAATCTGCATGTTAATGCTGAAGGAAAAAAATCGTTAAATATAGTTTATAGGAGCATGCTGCAGTAGCTACCAATAGAACTATGATTAGAGCTTTGCAATACTTAGTTACCATATTTCTTATGTTGATAATATTGTTACGTTATCATAGCGTTTCCACGCGGACGAAGTCGCGGGCGGCCTCTAGTAAGTAATATATAGTACATGTTAATGCTGAAGGAAAAAAATCGTTAAATATAGTTTATAGGAGCATACTGCAGTAGCTACCAATAGAACTATGATTAGAGCTTTGCAATACTTAGTTACCATATTTCTTATGTTGATAATATTGTTACGTTATCATAGCGTTTCCACGCGGACGAAGTCGCGGGCGGCCTCTAGTAAGTAATATATTGTAGATGTGCAAATATGTAATTAACATATCAACATTATTTTAAAAGTCATCGTCCGTTTTACCATACGAGTTCTCATTCGGAACAAATTAATTTCCTTTTGTCTTCGAGCCAGACTTAAATTATCTTCGGAACATTTAAATAGCATGACATCATAGCGTCTTACTATTCATTCATTGTTTTTAATTAATTTGAAATAATATATATATATATATATATATATATATATATATATATATATATATATATATATATATATATATATATATATATATATATATATATATATATATATATATATATATATATATATATATATATTCTTTTCGACTAAAATTTTGATATTTTGTTCTTATTACTTGAAACCTAGTGTGAAGTCCCGTAAATCAACACGTAATGTGTCTTAATGAGCACAGAGTGTTTTAAAACTAGGTTCCCAGGTTCCCCCTGCCTACACTGCGTTTTGCGGAATACAGCGTGAAGCTAAAACAAATCAAATTAAATTCAAAACATTCTTTATTAAAATAGACTTTTACAAACATTTTTGAATAGAATAATAATTAAAGCGAAACACGATTACAAGCAAAATAAAACTGAAAATTATAAAAAGGTCTTTATAAATTTTCCAGGCTTAAAATTTGTTATATAAATGTTATTATATTTATATATTTATTATTTATATTAAGTAAAAACCTTTTAGTCGGGTATTTCAAAGGATTTCTTAAATATAGATACTATATTTATGTTATGTTATATTTATGTTATAATAAATAAATTAATAAATTTAAATTTTAGTTAATTAAAAAAGGTTAAATTATAAAAATATATACATTCCTTACATATATCTGCTTATATTATCTTAACTTTATTTTAATTTAAACAGAATATTTACTTCACATATCAATATACAATTAATTGAAAACTGTTCATCGTACAGAAAAGCAAGTTAATCAGGAAAAGCAGGTTATTTTTATGTAAAGAACATTTAAATTTAATATAATTTATGCGACCCAGTAAACTATTGAAGAATAATTAAAATTCAGAAGAAAAAAATATCACAATAGCGTTATATTTCTATTATAAAACTACAAAAAATACTTTATTTTGTAATTTCCATCAATTATTTGCCCAGCTACATTTATCCCGCGTAGCAATATAGGCAGAGAAGCTGGTGCTAAGGCACTCCATTCTTCGTTTTCTGCACAAACACAGAGTGGCAGAACTCAACGCCGCGCTTTGTCTTAATAAACCGTGGAAGTACACGTAATTCATTCCTCAGTGGGTCACCATAGCCTAAGAACATCTATCTTCCAAGGACCTGTCTTTTTTATTGAAGTAGTTATCAAATTTAAATGTAAAAATAGCTTACAATATGTAGCAATCTTCTTGTTAGTTTCATTTGTGACACAATTGAATTTGTGCGACGCAGTAATTTTTTTATGATATGCTTATTCTCCATTTATATTCTAATAAAATTAGGTTATAATTTATTTACTATGTTTTTAATGACGCTATCGTGACGCAACTGAAACTTATGATCGTATACGATCGTGATAATTCTAATTGTTTTTATTCTCATATAATTATTATTTTTATTTATTTAGCTTTCAGTGTTTTATTAGATTAGAATATGATCTATGGGTATGGTAACGTAGTTTAGGTATCTTAGAGATGCAGTAGAGGGTAGTCGAGGCGTAGAGGCACAAGCAAGCGACGAGCCGACGATATTTGATCCTAAAGTTTTAAATGAAAAAACTCTCAATCAAAATGTTATTTCTTTAAATAGTATCTACGTAATTAATCTACAATGATTAATTGAACAAATGAATTCTGATTTTTTTATATATTTGTGAAGACGGGAATATTTAAAATCTTCTCATCTTCTCGATAATCTGATATAAAAGGATTTACTCGACAAAATCGAAAATAATGAAATATTTACGAACGAGCAGTCTACGCGGGGGAAAAATCAAAATTAAAATAAAATAGTTACTTTTTTTGATGAATCTGATGGCGTTGTAACCTGTATTCTTTATACAATTATATAATCATTTCTAGAAACGCACACAAGACGCAATACACCAAGAAATATATTATGTAATTTCATTGTATATACCACGTTATTGTATAAATTAAAGTTGATGATAATTGATAAGATATTATAATACTTCTATAGAAAATAAAACCTTTTTCGTTGTGTTAATTTGCATAAAAATGTGACAAACGTGGATTATTTTTTTTTATTTAATTTACGTTTGTCACGCTTACTCTTCACGCTGTATCCCACACACAGCAGAGTCGGCCTACTGCATCCAGTGTTAAGACACTCCGTTCCCATTAAGACACCTCCGTTTACCACTTTCCGCCGAATTCTCGAGGCATTCCGTCGTTACCAGAGCGAAAAAAAAAATTATATATAAAAAAATCAAAATATTATTTATTCAAATAGACTATAATACTAGTTTTATATAAATATTTCGAATCCACAATCGTCTCCTTTACAATGATGATGATCTCGATTTATACCACAATAATCTTTACCTGCTCGATCGCATAGTCATATAGAAATAACTAAAAGGTGAAAGCACAAGTGAGTTTTATAGAAATTATTAATGTGTAATATACCCTACGTCCTTCCTCGATACTACTCTATCAGTACTACTCGAACCAGTAGTTCCACAGATTAGTGCGCTCAACCAAACAAAACAACGTACACACAGCAGGAGAAGTAGTAAATAAACAATTGCTTATTTTTTTTAACACTTCATGAGATACAGTCGCATGTAACAAAATAGTGTTAGGACACTCCGTTGCCCACTTTCCGCGGAATTCTGGAAGCATTGCGTGTTGAGTGGCGGAACTCAACGCCGTATGCTCGCTAAACGCTTATAAAATGTTTTTTTTAATAATTCCTCATAGTTGAATTAATTTAAGCTGTTTTATTCAAATAATACTTATGAATTAATTATATTTTAAAAATAAGAAATAAATACTAAAATGTATGTTCTACTTCAAAGTTAATTTGTCGTTTTTGTTATAAATGTTCGTGTTAATGTCTTGATTTTGCTTAATGTTTGACTTTGGAGAGCTGCTTCTCAAGTATTGTTTCTAAATAACTTAAGAAGTTAATTTTAATGGACTAGTTTCATTTTTAAGGCCAGTAGTGGCGCGGGGTTGTGGATTCGATTTCCACTCAAGGAAATGAAATATTTAATATTTTTATTTGTCCGCTCTAGTGTCGAGGCAAAGCGTAGCGTTAAGTTTCGCCATTCAACACGCAATGCCTCCAGAATTCGGCAGAAAGTGAGGAACGAAAGTGTCTTAATGGGAACGGATTGTCTTAAACTAGATTCCCAGGTTCCCTTTGCCTACCCTGTTTGCTAAATGCTATATACAGCATGAAGCTAAAATAATGTAAAAGTAAAAACAAAAAGGAACTGTTCATATGACTATGGCTGCATTACACGTTAGAGCGTCAATAGAACTTCCACTTTTTTCATATTGACATTCAATTATTTCTTTAGAACATTTACAAAAAAATTCAAAAAGGAATATACAATTTTGTATCAGCGTATTAATATAATATGAAATTTATAAATTCAAAGAAATATTACTTGAATTTTTTAGAAGAAATACTAACGTATTTAACCAAGAAGTCGTATTAGTTTTAATTATTTTGGCATTAATACGATATTGTTCAAATTCTGTTATGTTTCTACTTGCCTATATTTTTATTTATTGCAGAGGGAAGCTGGACATCAAGACACTCCGTACCAAAATTTACGGACAATTTTCGATACGAGTTACGTACTAGTTGAATGACGAAACTCAACGCCGCGCTTTGTTTTGTTACCAGAGCGGTGAAATGAAAATAATTTAATCATTTTTTTTATTTCGTAAATAAATATATAGCTCATCAATTCATTTAAGACATGTAATCATGAAATTGTAAAACCACGAAAATCGTAGCCCTCAACTTTCTTTTACAGTCAAAGACGATTATAATATAGTTAAAACAAAAAAATTATACAACATTCAAAGCCGCGCTGTGTGTATCTAAATACTTCCCCAAAAATGGCTTTCAACCTATAACCATTACTTTTAGTATGTCCCAACACGTCGAAGGTTTTATTTAATTAGAAATTTAAAAAAAAATCACTTTAAAAAAAAAGATATTAATTAAAATGACTAACTAAAATAAAATTATATTGCTGATTATGTTATAGCACTTGACTATAGATATCCTTGACACGACTTTGTATACTTCAATTACTGTACTCCAATTTACTTTCTAGTATTTGTTAAGAAGTTCCAATATCTTTTGTTCCATTTTTTTTTAATATTCATTTTTAAATCTTGATTATGTAGAAAAACACTTTTCTTGAAATGTTGCGGCAGCTGCCATATTAAATTTAAATACTTTTATTGTTATTATAAATATTTTTTTATTTTATATTAGAAAAAAAAATGATATTTTTTTTCATATTGTTGTTCAATTTAAGTTTTTTCATATTTTTATTTCCAGACACTCCATTCCCCACTTTCCGCCGAATTCTAATAACATTGCGTGTTTTGCAGGACTCAACGCCCCGCTTTTGTTTCGACACCAGAGCAAAGAAAAGGAAATATAAAATATTTCATATCGTCGATTGGAAATTGAACCCACAACCTGTTACGTTTACAGTCACACGCTTGTGCCAGTGAGCCACGACTGGCCTCTATCAGCCCTTTCATTTAACACCCATATTTGCGCAAAAATATATAATTCGCCATTTTGTTGCGACAGCCATATTGAATGTACAATGAAACCAATTATGTACAATCATATTATAATCGAAATAAAAAAG
>JAATLQ010036883.1:0-12988 GCA_013421005.1 Heliconius erato x Heliconius himera | reverse complement strand
ACTCCGTTCCCCACTTTCTGCCGAATTCTGGAGGCATTGCGTGTTGAGTGGCAGAACTCAACGCCGCGCTTAACCTCGACACCAGAGCGAAGAAATGGAAATATAAATTTTAAGTAAATATTTCATCTCCTCGAGTGGGGATCGAACCCACAACCAGTCGGTTTTGCAGTCACACCTCGTGCCGCTGCGCCACGACCGGCCTCAATATTTATTTTAATTTACTTTTTCATTTCTGCGCTCTGGTGTCGCAAAACAAAGCGTTGAGTTCCACCACTTAACACGCAATGCTTTCAGAATTCGGCGAAAAATGTGGAACGGAGTGTCTTAGCACTAGGTTCCCTCTGCCTACCCTGCTATATGGGGGATACTGTGTAAAGAAAAAAAATGATGATTTGGAAAATTTACATAAATTTTCGTTATATTTATTTGTAGCCGAAGTGGATCAATCAAGTCGAAATTATTGAAAATCACTTTTTGTGAAAAGAGGCCTTCCTCTTCTTTGTGAGTGAGCTCCACCATTTTAACATGCAATGCCTTGAGAGTTCGGCGGAAAGTGGTTGACGGAAGTGTCTTAATGGGAAAATAGTGTTTCAACTACATTTTCAAGTTTCCAGGTTCCCACTGTGTACCCTGCTATGTGCCGGATACAGCGGGAAGCCAATGTTTATTTTGTGGTTTATACTAATATTTGTCAATTATAAGTTTACCAGAGTCAATATCTATATTATTAAGATTCATTTGTTGCAAGTTAATTTTTAACAAAAAAAAACCGACTTCAAACACAAAACTATGCAAATTTAAGACTTAGTATGTGATACTGGACCAAATTAAAATGGGACAACACGAGAAACACCAGCTTTCAATAAAAAAAGATCAAAATCGGTTCAAATTCAGTCCAAAGCTCTGAGGTAACAAAAAAATAGTCGAATTTATAACCTCCTCCTTTTACAGAAGTCGGTTAAAACACTAATATATTTAGTTAAAAAACCTTACATATTGTTATTCTCTGGCTACTTCCGCTCTGTAAAATACTTTTATTATGCAAAATATTTTCCTCGAACCTTAGGAATACGGGAAGTCTCCTTCAACGTCTCGTGACAACTGACAACTGACTAGCTGCTGTCATCATCTTTTGCATACATTATTAAATTTTCCTCTAAATAATATATATATTTTATATATTTTTATAATGTTTATATATTTTTATAATGTTTTATATTATATTTACCTGTAATAGGTTTTAATTGTAGAAGTAGAAGTATTTTATATATATCCAAAGGATACTTTATAATGATTTAAATTGAAGGAGGAGAAAGAATTGAGGCCGTCGTGGAGCAGGGGCACAAGCGTGTGACTGTAAGCGCGACGGTTGTGGGTTTGATATCCACTCGGGAGAATGAAATATTTAATATCTTAATTTTCTTTGCTCTGGTAAAGAGATGGGCTAATAAAATGAGGGGAAGGTAAGGGATTAGTTTCCTACTGCCGAGACATTCGGTTCTCCATAAATCTTCGAGATATTGTGTAGTAGCTTTGAACGCAAAGCTTTTGAAATAAATATTTTTCTAAATAAGTATTCTTCTTTCCTAAGTATAAGAGGCCGGTCGTGGCGCAGCGGCACGAGGTGTGACTGCAAAACCGACTGGTTGTGGGTTCGATCCCCACTCGAGGAGATGAAATATTTACTTAAATTTATATTTCCATTTCTTCGCTCTGGTGTCGAGGTTAAGCGCGGCGTTGAGTTCTGCCACTCAACACGCAATGCTGGAGGCATTGCGTGTTGAGTGGCAGAATGGGGTGAATTCGGCAGAAAGTGGGGAACGAAGTGTCTTAACACTGGGTTCCCTCTGCCTACCCTGCTGTGTGCGGGATACAGCGTGAAGCTAATTTTATTTTCTTTCCTAAGTATAACACTTTAAAAATGTTCAAAATATTTAATAAATAGCATTTTCTCTTGCCACACATCATTTATTAGTATATCTTTGGGTAGCGGAAATTTGTAAAAATCTCCCTACAGAGATGTTAGCAACATAAATAGTTGTAACAAGCGTATAAAAATTTCGACGTAGCTTGATGAGAACGTTTTCTAAATAAGTATTTTTCTTTCCTAAGTGTGGAATAACACTTTAAAAAATATTTAAATAGAAACCTAGTGTTAAGACACTCCGTTCCCATTCAGACACTTCCGTTCTTTACATTTTTTTATGGAGGCATGACGTGTTGAGTAGCGTCAACGCCGCGCTTTGCCAGGAAGTATAGGGAATATTACATAATATTATGTTTTTATTGTCCATGCAAAGAAATTTGCAGTCTAATTGTAAATGTATGGTATTTTACATTTAACGACTCGTTATATGTAAAATACTACACAGATAAAATATTTGAATGTCATCGTTTCCACTCCACCACGATCACACTCATGATAACTGCTGATAAGGAAAATAATCTGAACATCTCGGTGAAGTCATTTAACACTTTTAATTTATGACTAGCGACCCGTTCGCGGCTTCGCCAGCTTGAACTACTGAATTATTTACTTAACTCTAAATAACCAGCCTTCGTGTGTAGTCTGTTTAAGGTAACCATCCGTAGAAACCGACGGATATCATATATTTTTTCTTTTTTGTAGTTAAAAAAACCAACTTCTTTCTTAAAAATTCGTTTATTAATACAGTCGTAAATTAAAAAATCATTCTAAATTTGTCTGTATAGTCTGGCTATTAAGTTCAAGTTGTAATAAATGTATTATTTCATCTTCTTTTAAAGAAGACATTTGCTGTCTACGACTCGCTGTCATCAAATCATATTAGAATATTTTATAATATGATTTTTTTAACGACATTATCGTAATTTCTATTATGTAAGAATTATTTGTTTATCGGACTAAAAAATACGACCAATGTTGATATTTGATTTATAAAATATACATAAAGCTAATTATTTATTATACGTATACTATACGTACATTTTTGTAACATTACGTTCTTTTTACCTATGTTGTTTTTTAAAATTTTGTTAAATGTGCTGATGTCAGTTAATAATTTAATTTACTGCTTCAGAAACAGCCTTAAATGTTAAATTATTGATTTGGGTCAGGATTCATTATATTCTTTGTAAAATAACTGTAATGATTGCATATTAACTCCTGTACAGTTTTTAAATTAGTTACATATAGGTATTATTAGCTAAATGTACAATTGGTGAGAAATTAGTGAAATATTTACTTAAATTTATATTTCCATTTCTTTGCTCTGGTGTCGAGGTTAAGCGCGGCGTTGAGTTCTGCCACTCAACACGCAATGCCTCCAGAATTCGGCAGAAAGTGGGGAACGGAGTGTCTTAACACTAGGTTCCCTCTGCCTACCCTGCTGTGTGCGGGATACAGCGTGAAGCTAATTTAATTTTTTTTTTGATTTTATGTACAATTGGTAAATATGTAGTTCTTACAGTGTACCTACACATGGAAAGGATATTTTTAGGCATTTTTATATAGATTTATTTCAAACGAACGAACGAACCAAAAAAATCTTTATATTTACTTGATATTTCTTTCAAGATCAAACCGTTCTTTATCTCTGTGTTGAATTAATTACGATTTAAACGTAACTGCTATGATTTATGAAGGTAATCTCCACTAACAATTCAATTTCGTTTACTTTACTGTATAAAATATTGTATAATAGTGCTGCAAAAATATATATTTTTATCAACAGTCATATAACCAAGACGTTTCGAATGTCATTCTTTAGCCAAGAATCTTACCAGCGCGATTGCTAATATTCACAGGCAAACTAATGCCTTGAGTTCATTCAAATGACGATGACTTTTTTTTAATGAACCGATTTTGATGAACCAAACTTTAGTAGTTAAGTTGTGTTAAAACAAAGCAATTGGTGAAATTTTCAAGAAAATCGGTTCAGTACTTTCAGAAAAAAATGTGGACATAAATATCGACAGACAGACAGACGGACAGACAGACAGACAAGAAATTAAAAAAAATCTTTTTGCTTTCTATTATTCTTTTTAAGTGTCCCTCTATCCATTTCAGTCAAAATTACTAAATGTATAGACAAAACATTTTACTGTCTTATTATATATAGAGATAAAGAATAGAGATTGATTATTATATAATACAACATATGGCTATATATTTTTTGTTCACTCTTTATTTTTAATTTATTTTATCTTTGAAAATAATTTTTAAATCAATTTAACAGGCTTTAATTTTTGCTTTATCTACCCTAGCAACAAGCTGTTTCTATTGAGTGTGTGTTGTTGTTAAATTAATTTAATAATAATTCATACAAATTTGGAAAAAGGCAAAATTAACGCCAGTCGATATGGGGCACAAGAGTGCGACTGACTGTTTAACGCGACAGGTTTCGGGTTCGAATCCCACTTGAAGTAATGAAATATTTTATTCTGTCACTGAGGTAACGAGGCTCAACATGCAATGCCTCCTGGATTCGGAAGAATGTGGGAAACCGAAGTGTCTTAATGGGAAAGGAATGTCTTAGCACTAGGTTCCCAAATTTCCACCGCCCTTCTGTGCCTGTGCGCAAGATGCTGTATCTTAAAGCTAACAAAAATAAATTGAAAATTGGAAAAGAGCGAAAGTAAGTATGTACAAAAAGAGCCTACCTTAAAATGCTGTTAAAATTCAACGTCTTCTTGAAATTTCTAAATACAATTTTTAAGCAATAATTTCAGTTTATTTTTCAGTAACACTTTCACTGTCCAAACTAAAATTATATGAAATACAAAATACCATATTCTATATAAGAATATTTTATTTTATATTATATTATATTAAAATTAATATAAATAACTATAAGCTATTTGCAAAATTTACGTTTGTATAAGCAAAGTGCTGTAAGCTGAATGATTGGAGTCAATATAGTTGTATTGTATGGTAGTGGGCACTTGAAGGCTTACACGTGTTTCTCAGTTGGATGGTTTTCAGGTAAAAAGTCATAAATGAGATATTATCTTTTTTCATAAGTTTAGTTTCCACAAGCGTGTGACTGTAAGCGCGACTGGTTGTGGATTCGATTGTCAGTTGAGGGAATGAAATAAAGAATATAATAAAAAATAAGGTAAAGAAGCAAAGCGCGGCGTTGAGATCCGCCATTCAACACGAAATTTCTCTTGAATTTGGCGGAAATTGAGTAGTGGAGTGTCTTAACACCCCTGTCTATCCCGCTGCATCCGGGATACGTCGTTACAAAGTTTCGAAACTAGATGCAGAGCTTATTATTAAAGGTTCGACTCCGCCACCATATTCAAAAATTTAAAAACACAACTAAAGTCATTTTATAATGTAAAACTATGATAACTATCCTTTTTTATTGTTTTTTAAATGAATATATCTTCTCTTTCCTTGCTTCCTGCCTCCAAATTAGGAATTAGTTAAAAATAACTAAAGGTTTTTTTTTGTTTGCAAAAAGAGACAAATATAAAGAGACAATTTTTATGTTTATTACTTAAAATATTTTAATTGAACATTTAATTGTCGTGGAGCAATTGTAACCCATATGAATGAACGCATAGGTTGTAGTATCTTCAACAGAATACATACAAAATACCTTAGAAATAAATACATGTGGTAAAAATAAATTATTTACTTTTCCCAAAATTGAAACGAATCTTTTATTTTATAAGTATTATTTTTTACAACTAAATTAATTAAATACAAAATAAACCAGTCGTGGCGCAGGGGCACAAAGGTGTAACTGTTAACTGGACTGGACTGTTAAGGTTACGGGTTCGAGGAAATGAAATGTATAATATTTTTATTTCTTCGTTCTGGTAAAGAGTCCAAACGCGGCGTTAAGTTATTATTCAACGAAAAAAATATTGTGTATAGGACTTAAATCTTTTTTTGTTCACATTATTCTTAATTACTCCCGAATTTAAAATATTGTGTTTTACGGAATTAAGCGCCGCATTTTGTACTGCCAGAGCGTTGAAATAAAAATAATTTATTCTTCTGAGTGCGGGGAGCCCAGAACCGTCGCATTTACAGTAAGACGATTCGAATGATAAGACACTCCGTTCCTCATTAAGATGCAACGTTCCATCCATTCCACTTGCTTTTGTCGAGTGGCGGAACCCAACGCCACGCTTTGCCTCGTTACCAGAACGAGGAAATGAAAGAATCAAATGTATAGAATAATTAGTATGCTAAGTTTCGGCATTCTCACAAAGTCAACTCAGCTGTTTCTAAATTTATCAAATTTTTTTCGCTAAATCAACTATTTATAATTTATAAAAAGAAAAAATCACGTACAAATTTTAAAATGCGAATCATTCAAAATAAACAATGATTTCGTGATATTCATTACACACGTGTTATTATAAAAAATATGAAGATTCGGTTTACGAATATTTTAAATATTTTTTGAGACAGGCATGGAAAATAAAGAACACATCCTTTTGATTATTGTGCTTTATTTTGGCAATAAATGTGAAGCTGAAAATAATACGACGTATAAAAAAAATATAATCCCATCAAAATCCAGGGGCCAATAAGGCCAGTCATGCGTGGCGCAGGGGAACAAGTGTGACTGTAAACGTGACTGGTTGTGAGTTCGATCCTCACTCGAGGAAATTAAATATTTATTGAAATTTATGTTTCCATTTCATCATTCTGGTGTCGAGGCAAAATCATAAATATAAAATGAGAGCCAAGTTCAATGTTGTATGATGCGTCGTTCTCGACTTCACTGACAAGAATCGGAGATGTATAGAGTATATAAGTGCCAACTTCATCGGGATATAATTTGACAATGTTTTGCGAACAGACAATATTATATTTACAAGTACTAGACTTATATTATTAGGTTAATATATTTGATTTTGTAGTAAAAAATAGCCTTCGTAGCGTGTCTAGATACTTTTGCTGGGTTTCACAACTCAGATCCTGAACAGTTGGCAATTATTATTTTTTGAGTTATATCATTTTACTATGGAGGTGATTTTATAGTTCAGTTTCTTACCTGTCGGATGTGTGACGTCACACACAATAGGTAATCAGTAAGACACAGTGGTCCATAAAAATCTTAAATGAATTTTATCGACGGTTTTTCCTCTGAAAGTAGATACATTGTGAATGTTAAATTGTTTGTCTTATGTCAAACTATCAATAAAAAGGTGTAAGTGTTATAGTGTGTTTTCTGTTTGAAGATTTTAGTCAGTTTTCAGCGGTTTCACATAAATATTTATTTTTTATCATCACGTTATAATAAATATTTATTCTTTTTTTAAAATTATATAAAAAATGTCAGTAGTATCTGCTTAATCAAAACAGTCAAACTTATATGTATGTATTTTTCTTTAATATAAAAGAAATATTATGTCAGTAATAAGTTTTTTTTTAATTAGAATAAAAGGAAAACGAAGAATATCGACTTGGCTCTGTCTTGACAGATTTCTGAGATACAAAAAATTACATCGTTGACATCAACACATTTTCTTTATTATTTCAGCCAGCGAAGCATCAAATCTTCTGATTGGATATATATCTTATATTTCCTTAATTAAAGTTGAATGTTTATCCTCAATATAGGGAAATTTGTTATTTATTGATACTTATTGAAAATTTTATTTTTCTGTTTGTATATTATACACATTTTTAATTTACCACCTACGAGTACCTATCTGCTTATAATTTCGCCCTAAAAGTTGTCTGAAAGAGATGGCTACTCAGTCATAAGACCACCTTTCATGCATTTTGTTTTTATTATATAGACATATAATAAAAACAAATGTTTGTTTCTATTGTGATGTACAAATAAAGTAATAATATTATTTTGTAATAAAAAAAAATGTTATTAAAGCACTTTTAAAACGTGTATTTAATAGTAAACTATCCTTGTTCGTAGTTCAAAACAGCAATTTAAAAATATGTAATTGTAATGTCCTGCGCCACAACTGGCCTTTCTCTCTGCAT
Source organism: Heliconius erato x Heliconius himera (assembly GCA_013421005.1). Lineage (NCBI taxonomy): Eukaryota > Metazoa > Arthropoda > Insecta > Lepidoptera > Nymphalidae > Heliconius > Heliconius erato x Heliconius himera. The sequence goes on along the minus strand of JAATLQ010036883.1, from coordinate 5,037 downwards.
TATTTAAAAAAATAAATAAACATCCTACCCTCTTCCATATACACTATAACTGTACCAAAGGAGACCGAAACGTAAAAATGTTGCATGCGACGCGAAAATGTATGCAACATTTTTACGTACATCATGCCCCTCCCTGAAAAATCTGTCAGTTTCGGCAATCTGAGAGCTGAGTTAATAGAAATTTGGTAAAATGAGGTAAAATTCACAGCACAATTTCTATAAAATCTTTCTCTATAAATTAGACATAAGTCGTTGAAAATATCAAACAAACGGGAAAGCACTCACAACGCATCGAAATAAAGAAATGAATGAAGCAAAAAATTAAAAAATAATTTGACAAGGGTTCAATGTCAAACATCTGTCATAACTGTCATTTAAAATATAACTGATTTTAATAGATTCAAAATGGATTTTTATTTTTTTGGGTAATTAATTGACATTTTCTCTGTGTATACTGTAATAATGAACAAATATTTTAATTTCGTAGTAAGGAAGGATCTACAACTTTTTTCTCATTTATCTTTGCTTGTAGATTGCAAATTTTTCAATTTAAGAATACAGGAAAGAAATTGCAAAAAGAGATTGCAAATTTTTCAATTTAAGAATACAGCTCAGATTTTTGGTATTCTAAAATTTTTTGGTATTCTAAATTGTAAAAAATAACTAATTTCTTAGACCAAATTCTCAACTCAACATCTGGGCCCACGGGTTTCCGTCTCCTTTCTAACTCCATCCGCACAATTTTCGTAGAAAAGGGTACATTGTTTTTGCTTCGCGTATTAATACCTTCCTATCTATAGAAAGATAGACAGAAATAGACAGTATCAGTTATTAATCTTTCTTTTAATGGCATTTAATCTAATTAAAATAATAATGACATAAGACAATTACTGTTGCCGACTTCTATTAAAGACGACAGTACAGATAGTTCAGTAATAGATAAGGATGATCGATATCACAGACATTAAAATTATTATTTGAAATCGATTTTTTATTTCAATAAATCATAAGTCATTGTTTTTATGTTTTGCATGTACTTGCTGATAAAACGTATGATTTAATTCACTTGTTCACAATGAGTAGCATTAACTAACAATGCTTTTGATTACTAGAAAAAATAAAATATTTAGTAACCCATTGAGGCCACGCGTGGCGCAGGGAAACAAAATGTGACTGTAAACGCTACTGGTCGTGGGTTCGATTCACACTCGAGGAAATTAAATGTTTAATATTTAATGAAAATATATCTTTGCGCAGGTGTCGAGTCAAAGCGCAGCGTTGAGTTCCGCCACTCAACACGCGATGACTCCAGAGTTCCGCGTAAAATGAGAAAAAAAAATTGTTACTTATATATATGCGATCGAACTCACAATCTGCGTACTACTTATTTTCCATCCAAGTTCGTAACATTACATGTTGACTGCTGAAGTCAACCCCCGAATCTTCTACTTCGTTTACCAGAATAAGAATGAAAATAAATTATTTATTCATTTCTGATTGGAGTTTGAACCTACAACTATTTACAATTAAAAATGCTTTTAGTTCCACTATAATGATGTAATTGTAAAAGCTCTAAATATAGAACAAAAGTGATTGTTTTAACAACCGTACGTTCTTATATCCCAACAATATATCTTTACATAGCGTATATGACATAAAGCCTCTATTTGTTCTCATTTCTATAGCACTGTCAAGGTCTGTATGTATGTATGTATGTATGTATGGTCACTGGTATACATAATTATGTTTTAGAATTCGACGAATGCTTTACAGACTAGACTACATTGTGACTAAAATAGATATTACTCAACGCACATAGTATCTATAGAAGATACTAATATATTTTTTTAGCCGACTGCGTGACGCAAACGAGGGTAATGCGCTTATTAAAGTCAAATTAAACATAAGTACTTAAAGAAAAACCAAAGGCTATCGTGGCGCAGTCGTACAACCTTCTGACTATAAACGTGATGGTTATGAGTTCAATTCCCATTCGGAAATATCTGGTATTATTTTTTAGTAATATTTTCATTTGTTCGCTCTGATAATAAAGCAAAGCGCGACATTGAGTTCTGCCACTCAACACGCAATGCTTTGAAAGAAACGGAAAATCTTAACACTAGGTTCCCTCTGCCTACCCTGTTACACGAGAAACGTAGGGTGAATCTAAATAAACTTATAAAAAATGTAATCCCATACAAATATGACTATAATAGTGCAGGTGCAATTAAGGACCGTGAAATAACTGCAAGCGGATGCAACAATTTACATGAAATTACATGTTTTTATAAGACTTATGTAATAACTCGATAAGATTGGTCACGTTGAGAGTAAAATTGTCAGTTAAAGTTCCGTTTAAAGTCTTGTTTTAACTTATAGTAATAAAATTTTAAAATAATGTATAGTAACATTGTTGTCCATTTACAGATTTGTTATCTTAATAATTATGTTTTTTTTCACGCTGTAGATTTAAGACACTCCGTTCACCGTATACAAAAACATTGTGTTTTGCGTGTTGAGTGGCGGAAATCAACGCCGCGCTTTATCTTGTCACCAGAGCTAGAAAAATAAAAATAGTCCTAAGCCTTTCCCTCGAAAGCGAAATCACTGCCGTCGAATTTACACTAGAAGTTGTGCCGCCGCGCCTCGACGGCCTCATGTATAAAAAAATACGGCCTAAAATAAATAAAACAGTTTAAAAATTACATACTATACGTATTAATTTATATTAAAAGTATCATATTATTATCCAAATAAAGATAATCTAATTATTTATAAAGAAAAAACATTAATGGGCAGATTTCTTCAAGGTCTCTTTTTAAGTAGGTGAATACTGATAATGAATTATTTGCGATGGACAATTGACATACATATTATTGCTTTCTTGAAATCTTAATAAATACTCACGTTTTTCATATTGATATATTGCTGATAAGTTATATTTACTTATTTATAATGTAGTAGAGCAGATGGAACGTGTCTAATTCAACACGATAGTTATAGATTTAAGTTTCATTCTTTATATTTTTTTTATTTTATTTTAATTTCACGCTGCATCCTGCGCATGGCAAATTGGCAGAGGGAACCTGGGAACCTACTGTTAAGACAAGCTGTTCTCTATTAAGAGGTTTACGCTCCCCATTTTCATTCCACGTATGTAATTTCCATTGCATGTTGAATGGCGGAATTCACCACCACGGTTTGTCAAGATAACTAGATAGATTTATTTATAATACCTATGGTTGTTTCTAAATTGACAAAAATAGATAAGATAATACAGACGGAAAACAAGGATCCTTTTGAGTATTATCCTAAAAAAGAAGTATCCTAAAAAAGAAGCGGGCGAAGCCACGCAGGCGTCGTTAGTTAAATAATATGTAAAAAAAATATATAATATTTTTATTAATTATATATTCTTACATTCAATAATAATTACTGATTATGAAATTTAATTTTCACTTCGCTAGCATAAAATATGTAAGCCACAAAGTAATATTCAACACGCAATGCCTCCAGAATTCGGCAGAAAGTGGGGAACTGTAATGTCTTAACATTAGGTTCCCTCTGCCTCCACCACAGCAGGGTGCTGTGTGCGGGACACAGCGTGAAGCTGATTTAATTTTACAAAGTAATACTGAAGTAATACAAATTTACCGACTGAGAAGCTTGAAAAACGTGATTTTATTGTGTGTCACACCCGAGTGCGTATTTGAAATGGTCAGATGATGTTGAAATGATCATTGCCAAGGCTAAGTCAACTAATTGTATGACTATTCTGAAATTCCTTTAAATATGACATATTTTCGTTTCGTTAGTTAATGTGAAAGTTTTTAGTTTTTAACGTTTACTGAAATTTAGTTTAACTATAAAACTTTGAACCTCAGACGGCGTTGAGTTCCGCCACCCAACATCAACAAATAAGGTCTCGTAAATTGGACGGGAAAAAGGTGTTACTAGATCTCCCTCTACGCTCTGCCCACCCTGCCATATGCAGTGATCATAATAAAATTAGACCTGTGTGAACTTTCCTAGAACGATATGCGTTTCGATATATATGAACGTAATAGGACTTTAACATGTTAAATGTGTCCTTAATTAAATAATGATTTCAAAGAACGAGGCCAGTTGTGACGCAGGGTCAAGCGTGTGACGGTGAATGGGACAGATTATTGGTTCGATTCCCAATCGAGGAAATGAGATATTTAATATTTTTATTTTTTAGTTCTGGTGTCGAAACAAACCTCTGTGTTCCGCCACTCTACACGCAATACCTCCAGAATTTGACGTGAACAGTAGGAAACGAAGTGTCTTAACACTAGGTCCCATCTGTCTACCCCGCTGTGTGCGGGATAAAGCTCGAAGCTAAAGAAAAAACAGAAATTAACAACTGGACAAATTTTAAAAAAAAAAGTTAATAGTTTCAAATTAGTTAAATAGTAGATATATCAGCTGTTACTAATATATACTCGTACATAAGTACACTAAAAGTTCTAGTTTTTATTTCTCTACTATAAAATAACAGAACTAATCTTTGAACAACATTGCTGAAAATTGTATTCTACATATATACAAAGAAAATTTACATGCATCTTTAATTTCTTTCTATATAGCAGCAGCAAACATTTTATAGATAATTTTCCTTGTCTATACTTATAATAAATCTGTAGAAAAGTCGTTTCTGTACATTGAAAATATTTAAGAAAAAATTAGCCAGGGTGTTAAAGGATAACTAACAGAATCCATTTCCAACATTTTTGGAATTTTTGTCTGTTTGTCTGTTTATCTGTTTGTCTGTTTGTCTGTTTGTCTGTTTGTCTGTTTATGTGAACACGTATCACGTAAAAAGTACACAATAAATTTAAGCAACTTTTATACATAAAAATTACAAATAAATCAAGGTAGGTTTTAGTCTTTATTTCATTGTAATCGCTTCACTCTATCAAAAGATATAAGTATTTAAGTTTTCAAGACGTTAATATTTGAGATATAGTAAAAAACGACACAAGTAACGCTATCTATTGACTAATAGTAGGTACT
>JAATLQ010036882.1:47715-92180 GCA_013421005.1 Heliconius erato x Heliconius himera | reverse complement strand
TTCCAGATAATATTTATAATAAAATATATTGTTCGATAATATATAAAATATATAACTAAGTATAATGCGACTTATGGAACGTAATCAAAGATGGCGAATTTCTTCGTTCTTCCTCCTGTCATTTTGCTGTGATGGTGATGCTTGTTCGTAGTCTAAAAACGTATTTGTATATGTCGGTATAAAATGGCTGACACTGGTCTACGTATGAATTTTGCCGCATTAAAGAGGGCAGATCCATATGCGAGAGAAATAATTGACAGTGCTACCCACGTCGCACTTTATACATTTGAAGAAAACGAATGGGAAAAAACGAACATCGAAGGTGCTTTGTTTGTGTACAGTAGAAATGGTGAACCTTACCACAGTTTGGTTATTATGAACAGATTAAATACGAATAATCTTATTGAACCTGTTTCTAAAGGAATTGAATTGCAATTAAAGGAGCCGTTTCTATTATATAGGAACGCCAAGTGTCGCATTTACGGCATATGGTTCTACGATAAAGACGAGTGCGTTAGAGTTGCCACAAAACTGAATTCTATAGTTAAGGATTCCATCAAAGCGCCAAACGACATGTCACAAAACCCAGTGTACCCTCCGGCAGCCAAACCTAGCTCGTCTGTTGATATATTTAGCATGCTGAGCAAAGCTCAAGACGACTTCAATTCTAATAAGGGTTTGACATCTAATAAGAACGAATCGACTCCGTCGCGAGCTCCTGATATGGCATCGCAGAGTGTGATGGACTTCTTTGCAAAGGCCGGCAGTGGTGCAGCAGCTCAGATGCCGGCCGTATCTTCACTTCCATCACCGGGCATGTTCGGGCCGCGGCCGACTGACTCCCGAGAGGGGCCGTTACTGTTGCAGCGACTGATGAGCAACCCTGCTCACTCTGTGGAGCACATTGAAAAACAACAACGATCTGTCACTCCACAGGATGCGCAAACATCTAATGGAAATATATCTTTAGATCCCAGTATGAGGCAAAACAACTCCTTCCCACTTAAATCCACTCCAATCGACAAAAATCAGCAAAGGATAAACATGAAGAAAGTGCAACATTTAGAGAATGTGGACAGTAATGGTCCCAATCCGTTAGAAAGTGAGTTAAATTTGATGCATATTTCGTCACCTAAGCCTACTTCTCCTTTAGCAGCTTATTTAAACCAATCTCAAGATATTTCTCACCAAGTGAACTCATTCAATGGAGGAAAGCTAGAAGATATAGGAGGTATTTTTCCAAATTTAAATACTTTTGCGAATCAGCAAAAACCTGCTCTCATGCCTCCTACAATGTTTACGGCAACTCCGGGCAGCGACATCCATCAGTCACCAGAGCCTCTCACCCGAAACCAGCTTCTGCAAGCCTTTAATTATCTTCTCAAGCACGACACTGACTTTGTTAACAAATTGCATGAAGCATATGTGAAATCCTTCTCAGAAAAGGCTTTTTCTGTTTCATAAAATTCATTCTTTCGGACAAACCGCTGATCTGGCCAGTGGTCATTAATGTACAGTTGTAATTTGAAGAGTAAATCCCACAAAGTTGCGTAGACCCTGTAGTTTTGTAGTTACATCATCTGACAGACTATTTTAAATAAGTTTTAAACCTTCGACAGTGTTATAAATCTGTATAGAGAATGAATTTATGTGACTAGAAAGATCTGAACGTAGTCACATTATAATTATATAACAGAAAAGCTATTTGTGATATTGGTATTGATGTATAGTTTTAATCAGTTGGCCTTATACAGTTTCTATGTAAGACATAAATATGAAGCTTGATTATTTGACAATATAAAAAATAATATCTTAATTTCTTCTCTGCTATTAAAATGAAAAAGTTTCATTAAAATCTGTCCAAGATTGTAATAGTGTTTTAGTAAAAAATTATTAAAACATAATAACTTGAGTTAAAAAAATTGACTGATTCTGTATACAGCTGCCAATAAGTCTTCTTTGCATAATTCTATTACTTGTTCGATAAACTTATATATAGGGTATGTCTTTTATAGATATATATATAAAAAAAAAACTTTTCTTTTGATTGACAATGAATTTTGAAACATAAGGGTATAATTTTGACAATTTATATTGTTTATAAGGACTGCAAAAGTTTGCTACTTCTATACAACACTTTAATTTTGTATCTGTAATGTTAGAACATATCTTTCTTAATATGTAGATTTTTTTTTTTGCTTTTTGCAAAATATACAAAAATATGTTGTAATGTCTATGCCTTCATTTTAATTTCATGTAACTTCAAATGTGAAGATTTTGTTTTGATTGGATTTGTGTAATTCATAATTTTTGTCAGAAACAAATTGTAATTTTCACTGAGTTTTTTTTAAAGAAATACGCATGTTAATTAAAGATGTTACTTCCATCTTAAACATATTTTGACATATTTGTTGAATAGTAACTGAGTGTGATAAATATTCTGTGCAAAAATATTTAGGGAAGTTTTATAAAATGGTGTCATAGTCTAAAATTTACATCTGTTCTATGTAAATGATATTAAGCCTTTACGAGGCTTTAGAAGTTGTATATGAAAATTTTATCTTTTTTACAGAACAAAATTTCAAATGTCTAATACAATTGTTATAGGCTATGAAACCGAGTGCTTTATTCATTATAAATACTCTTCCCTATAAGTAAAAATATGTTATTTTATGTAAATGTTAAAAACTTAAACAAAATTAAATTATCCAAGGAAAATAAAATATAAGGGAGTTGCCTTTAAATTGTACCTAATTGGCCTATCAAAAAAAAAAGAAATGTTAAATTTAATTAAAATTTATTTTGGTCAATTGCTCCCAGAATGAATACAAATTACAACTGATGTTAAACAAGGACATTATGAAGTTGAGAATTTAAAAACATCGAGTAGAAGCAAATTAAATGTTTCATGAAGAATACTGTATTTTACTTACTAGCCTACCTTCGGATTTCTTTTATTAAAATATATTTTTTATGCATATTTCGTTTCATGTAGAAAATAGAAATTTAGAGAGAAATCAATTGGTTCAAAATTTTCTTCTTTTTAAATGCATTGCAACCTGAGTAGGTTAAACTGAAACTTACGTTTTACTAAATTGCAGACAGCTACTTCATTGTAATTGTTGCGATTACTTACTCAGATGTAGTCAGTTAAATAAATTATTTTTTATTCATCAACTTCACGCTGTATCCCGCACACAGCAGGATAGGCAGAAGGAAATTAGTAATTCTGGAGGCATAGCGTGCTGAGTGGCGGAACTCGTCGCGTTTTGCCTCGACACCAGAGCGAAGAAATGAAAATATAAATGTAAATAAATATTTCACTTCCTCGAGTGGGGATCGAACCCACATCCAGTCGGTTTTACAGTCACACTTGTGCCACTACGCCACGACTGGCCTCAAATATATATAGTTTTTAATAACAATATAATCATCATAAGTTTCCTGAGTGAATATCAACAGCATTTAATTCCACGCACTATTTTCATTAAGCATGTATAGTAATATAAATTTAACTTGATATGGTTCAAGTGGCAAGTCTAAAATCACTTGTGAAATTCTGTGAAATATACGTACCTATATCATGCGCCATAAAAGACTAACTTTTTGAAAATGGAAACTGGGAGTGATCGGCTTGTTTTTAACACGCTTTTATTAGTTTTGGACGTACTTATGTGTATATCTATTAACTATGATGTGTGTATTCAGCGCAAATGGGAAACGGAGTGAAAAGATTATATTTAATTAATTAGAGAAATATATGAAACTTTTTTATTGTTATACATATCACAATATATGGAGAACAAAAAGAATAAAACCACACACATTTTTTAAATCGATTTAATATCTCTATATTACAAATCGCTTTTGAACTTTGAACAACGAATTGATACCACAAAATTGTTGAACAATTTCACCTTTAATATTTTCATTCTCAGACTGCACGCTCCATCGCGCCGTCTCAAATTATCTACTTACAGTACATTGCAGGCCATTTCAAATATTTTACTCTGGATTTGAACACAGGGCCAAGGTCTTTATTTCCAAACCCTCTATATATATATAATTATAATAATGAAATGACAAGATCCTATACATACAATTTACTCGCTAACGAAAAATAAAACAAAATAACCGTTTCACGGAACTATATACATTAAAAATGCTAACTTATACTAGGCGGGCAATAAAATATCTGAAATTGCCTTTAACATTCATTTTTATAAGAACAAAGTTCGTTTAAGTTAAGAAAATGGGGGAAAACGGTGGTGTTTAAAAAAATAAAGTATGTATTTTAAATTGTGCTGAGTTGTGTGAATGAACGCTAAGTATTTTATATGTACAAACGTAAAGCATATCAACGAGAGGAGATTATACTGATTTAATTATGAAGCAGTTTCACGCATTTTCTAGTATAACAGGGTTTGAAGAGGGAACTCAGTGTTAAGATACTCCGTTGCGTGTTTAGTAGTGAAACTCAACGCCGAGCTTTGTCTAGTCATGAAAATGAAAATAAACATAATCATTCCCTCGAGTTCTGATCGAACTAAGAACTACCGCGTTTACAGTCAGATGCGGTTTCACATCGCCACGACGACCTCATGATACTATAATTTATGGTCATTGAGTAATTTTCATTATTTTACTATTTACTATGGCGGTGAATATTGTCTAACCAGAACGTGGAAATAAAAATTATTTTAAAGTATGAAAATATTCTGGAAAGTGGAACGAATCTACATCCTTCGTTGGTTTCATTTTCTTCAGAATTATTTTTTATATTTTTATATAGGCTTTGTTTTTCATTCATCAGGGCACTCCATTGATATGCAAAACAATGTTTTCTATGTGTAAAAGAAAAATATCAACTTATTTTCATAAATTAAACACGTAATTTCACCCATTTTGGAAATTCTACTTTCATAATATGAGAGAATGCTATTACTTTCAAGTAAAATTACTTGAGATTTAAAATCATACAAATGTGTGAGTATGTGTGTGTGTTTGTGTGTATGTGTGAGTGTGTGTGGCTGTGTGTATGTGTGCGTGGGTGAAATTGTTTTAGATATTTACGACAAATTTATTATAAAAAAATCTTTACATTAAAATAGAGGTAGGTAACAAAAGCAATCTAAATTGAATTAAATTTATAAGTAAAACATGGCTTAAATAAATTTAAAAAAAATAAATATCGGCTGACATAATGTTGATCATAGAGCATTTTTATTTTGCAATAAATAAAAATGTATGAAAAAAAATAAGCCATGTTACAATTTTGAAATTTTTTATAGGTTTTCATTGAAATTGTGTATTAATATTTTTGATATAACTTAAAATTCGATATAACCACCAATTCTAATATAATATATTACAATTTCTTGAATTTGTATACCAAAACAAGTAACCGCCACATCTAAAGTATCGGATTTAATCTTTTTTTATTATAAAACGTAAATTACATCAGTCATATCAAGATAAAGAACACTAATTGCATACAAAAATGTCTATTTTACAGCGAATTTGCTTAAAAAATCGTATCAAACATCTTCAAAAAAAAAAACATTAAAACACCATGATTTTATAGATACAAAAGTATTTTTTTATTAATGTCATGGAAAAACCAATGAAACTCGACATCGATTGGTGATAAAGCTCCAAATGAAATTATCTTGGATATGTCAAAAAAATATTTTAGTGCTACTGTTTAATTATAAAAAAAAATCACAGCCTAATATTTGTTATATTACTGAAAACAAAACAGACATTTTAAATAAAGAGTTATTTAAGTTAAGTTGATTTAAATGAAAAGAACGTACATACTATATATCAAAATATTTTTTAAATTCGAAGCAGTAGTTCCTGAGATTATAAAATATAATCATGTAAGATTTCGATCAAAAAAAATTAAAACAGTAAAAAAATGATCTCCGAGTTACAAATTAATCCTTCATATAAAAAAAAATGAGAGTAGCACTAAAATTATTAAAAAAAAAATGAACAAAATCAGGCATTAGGGGTGAAGTCCGTATTCTCAATACCATATAAATTTTACATATAATATTCATATGTAATATAATATCTAAATCTTTCGTTTAAACGCTGTTTATTACTTTATAAATACATATTAATAAATATATATATATATATGAAATTCTTAAATTATACCCTATGTCCGTGGAAATAAGGTCGACATTAACACTAATTATGTGGTAATATTAAGTATAAATATATATAGTCACTATCATGCATTGTGATATTTGTACTAGATTTAATAAACTAAATACTACGAAATATATTTAATAAAAAAAAATAATAGTTTGTCTGTCGGCATTAGAGAATATTGATTGCTTATTTATAAAAAAAAAATTAAAACACTTCGTGCATCCTTTGCATGTTTCCAGACACGGCGACATGAGTAGCGGAACTCAACGCCGGGTTCTTTTTAACCACAGAAGGTCTGTTTATTAAAGGCCTATTTATATGTCTTTCTTAAAATGTTTATATAAGAACTAAGTGCAGCGTTGAGTTCCGCCGCCAAAATATATATAAATACGATCTTAGGATAGCGAATAACGTCGTGACTCTTTACTATAATTATTTGATTGAAAATGTGATGCTAGTTTCAATCAACATTAAAGTAAATATTATTTAAATTATTTTAGCTCTATTAAGACCTGGCATGGCGTTAGATTCCGCCAAAACATAAAAAAAAGTTTAAGACACGAACAAAAAATTCACAATATATTATTATAAAATATTAAGAAAATACATATACTATATAAAAATTAACAATAAAATTAACACTGGCCTATCACTGACCCACAATACAAGATGGCGACTATACAATATATAAATATAAACACAAAAAAATAAATAATAATAAACAACGTTTAAAAAAAACCATTTCAATGAACATTTTTTGTACACGGGATTTACGTCACTATACTATTGAATGTTACACTGACATTAACAAACAAAGTGAATGTTACACTGACATTAACTTACAATTTTCAAATGGGGCTCATTTTGTACGAAAACAAAACAAATGCTAACATTATTATAAGGAATCTTAATATGTTTTTGTAAGTTGATATATAAAAAAGAAATATATTAATCAAATAATTAAACGTTTCAAATATTTTTTTCTTTACGCTATATTACGTATTGCAGGATAGGTGGAGAGGACCTAATGTCAAGAAACTTCTTTCTCCACTATCTGTTCAAATCAAACACAACTACTATAGTGTAGAGTGGCAGAATTCAACTACCAGAACGAGAAAATGGAAATAATTTATTCCTGTTTTTAACCTTTTTCCAGCTTTACTTTGTATCCCGCATGTTGCAAGATAGACAGAGGTAGCCCAATGTTAAGACACCTCCCTCCCCAATTTCTGCCGAATTCTGTAGGCGTGTTGAGTGGCGGAACTCTACGCCGTGCTTTGCCTCGACACCAGAGTAAAATGTTAAACATTTCATTTTCTCGAGTGGGGATCGAACACCCAACCAGTCGTGTTTACAATCACAGAATTGTGCACCTGCGCCGCGACTGGCTTCAATTAATAATTAATTAAATTTATTCAAAATGGAATCGACCCAGAACTATCAAGTTAACTGGCAGATAGCATCCCACTGTGCCACGACGTACTCAATAAAAGATTTAATTACTATAATTTCTTTTATAATTTATATTTTTTGGTAATTAACACTTTCAATATTGTCAACATTCTTTTTGTCTATATAAAATAGATGTTTTTTTTTAAAATTAAATATGAAAATTACATGAAAAGTAAAAACAGATACAATACAATTTACACTACAACATACCTCAATTAACGATTATTTCAAAAACTGTGTAATTATTTAATATTGAGGTATGCTATAGTAATAAAAAACCTATAAATCATTAAAATATGGTTTTTAAAGATATGCATATATATCATTAATATGAGCATTCCAAAAATAGGCCACCCTCTGGTCTTTAATAGTGTTGGTTATAGTTAGTATACTGTATATGTCCAAATATAAATGTAACATTCACTTAGTTTTGTAACTTAACTAACAAGTTGTTTATCATTTCCAAAAAAAATGTTGGAAACAAATGAACTGTATTACATTTAGAGTTTTTTTTACAATATTTATAGAAAATTACACTTTTCACCGATGTAGGTGAAACATTGATAGAAAGTATAGTACGGTCGAGGAGTCATGGCTGCTGTTCGGAAGTGAAAGAAATGTAAGAAAAATCCTAAAATTAAATCTGCGCAGCCATCTACAGATAACATCAGGGCAGCCATGACTCGTCAATCGTTCTGTTTGTACATTATTAAATTCTAAGCCTGCATGTATATTGTCACTGTCCCACCTTCCTAATATAAAAAAAATATATATGAATAAATTAAAAAAAAAACTTGTCACTCAATTGATAGTAAATGAACAAATAAACATACATATATGCTTCAATCGACCAATTAATCGAAAGACAAGTCTTAAGATAGTTAAAGTTATTAACACAATCTTTATATTTAATAATCTTTTGTATAGCTCACATTGCAATATTTAAAATTACCTTTATTTAAAGTAACTTTCAAAATCTATTTCTTTTTTATAATTATGATTTAAAAAAGAAATGCTACTCGCAAAATGTAAACGGTATAAAAAAACGCCGTTTTAATCATAAATAACAATAACCTAATTATTGCTTATACATAATATTATTAAGATATATACATAAAACTCCTAATTAAATCAATAATATATGCAACATGAGCTCTTTTATAAATCAGTTAGTATTAAGGTGGGATTTTGAGTATATTTATTAAATGAACCATATTTTCTGAAAAATATATTTAAAATAATTATTAATTATTTACTGTTTTTATAAAAAAAGTGTTACAATAACAGAAAAAATTATAAAATTATGGATTTCTATATCTTAATTGCTTAATTTATCTGTTTCACTCTAATCGGTGTGTGCGAAAGAGACGCACATATTAATCATTATTGACATACAAATTATGGACATACCCTGTAAACAAATACATTGCTAAGAAGAATTTTTTCTCACAATTAATGATATTTTACAATTTTTTTATATTAACAAACACAAAATTACCCAAAATACTTGAATGAGTATAAAGAAAAAACTTAATTTTCTTAAGTAAAACGTATACATAACAATATTTATAGATATGAGGTATGTCCACATTATTATTGTCAAATCTAGAAAAAGGTATATTTAATATACATCAGGTATATTACACTAAAACATTTTTAAAATTACAAATAAAAAAAAAACATTATTAACTATATAATTTCTATATGTATATTTGAATAAGCGTTGAAGTACCTAACAAGTGAAAAAAAATAATAATAAATAGGATCCGGAAGCATAGCAGCCTCCTTAATTTGTACAAAAGCCGGTATTTATCTGAAATAATAAAAATATATATATATCAGTAGTCATACTAAAGCCGCGACTTAGCTTCTGTGGTCAAATGGAAAAAAAAGTAATTGTTGCGTTGACCCATGACACAATCAAAGTGGGTGAGTGATGTAATATAGTATATATAGCCCTATATAGCCTTCTTCGATAGATGTACTGTACTGCTGTACAGAAAGAAAAAAATACTATTCTAGTAAGAGATGTCGTCGTGGCGCTGTGTTGTCAGTCAACGAAACGGTTGTAGGTTCGATTCCCACACAGGAATTCCCCTGTGTGGGAATAATAATAGTAAAATATTTGTTATTTTCATTTATCCAGTTCACGTTCAGGTTCTTTCTGCATACACTACTATGTGATGCGTGAAACTAAAAAACTAAGTAGTGTGAGATAAGCACGGTTAATGCCCAAGCAAGCTCAGTCAAGATTTACACGTGTATGGGGCTCCACTTGACGGTTCTGGTGATTTTGAACCCGTCATGTCATCGGGAATAAATTCTCTGGTGGTTGCTACGGTGCTTGAGGTTGAGTAACTATATTGCCATCTCTCAGACGGATTCCTCTCGGAGTTTCGTTTGCCAGAGTTGTCTTATATATATGTATGTATGAGACACTTACCATACGCTACCACAGTCTGTGCAGGTGTAGGTTGCGCGAGAGCACGGAGCGCACGTCGTGCGTGAACCGCAGCGCGTCCAGCACCGGCAGCAGGTTGAGCAGCGCCAGGTCCATCGGGTCCGAGAACCACGACTTTATTGGTATCGCGTTATCTGTGCGACGGAAACATCGAATATAGTACGGGAGTATAAGAAGACCTAGAAGATTTTCTTCCCTTTTTTATTTTACCAATAAATCCTAAACAAAATAAGGATAAAATCGATTGGAATTTAAAAAAGAAGACTATATTTTCAAACCCGAATAAACTTTATTTTTATTATAATCATAAAAATAAAAATTTTGAAGTAAAAATCTCCATGAAGCATATCAACGTCTATTTTAACGAATCATTCTCCTAACTATACAATGAAAAGAAAACAAACAAGTCAATCAAATCAATGATCAACAAAACAAACTGGGAAAATCCCGAATAAATAAGAATCACTCAAAAACAAGGATATCTCAATATAAAAGAAACAAAACTTACCGGGGAAGTCCCGATATGCGCCGGGCGAGTTGTCCAGTATGAACACCCTGTTGAGGTCGTCACATATCGACGACAGGTTCTTCGTGTACGAGCCGTGTTCTGCCGTGCAGTGTTGTCTGGAATACAATTAATATATAAATAAATATTACTTTTTTTTTTTCATTTACTTTTTATGATTTGGCAAATATTATAAACATTTATTTTCATATCACTGACATCTTGCTGAATTCATTATTATAAAACACTCTTTGATTTATAACTAAACTGGTTATATTTCATTTACGGGCACGACTTTAAATAATTATATAGCTATTGTCATTACCACAATTTTGACGAATTAAAAAAAACAATCATATACGGTAAATATTAACCCCCTGATTCAATTTAACTATAGAAACTAAACATTACAAGAATTCTATTCTAAATTCAATTACAACTGCATTTTTAAATAGTTAACTTTTAAATGACCAGTATACTACTATACATATATTTTTTGTAAATAACTTATTTACCTAATTTGAGGCCAGTTGTGGCGCAGTGGCACAAAGTTTGACCGTAAAATCGACTGGTGCCCACCCCACGAGATGAAATATTTAATTAAATTTATATTTCCATTTCTTCGCTCTGGCAAAGCACGACGTTGAGTCCTGCCACTCAACACGCAATGCCTCCAGAATTCGGCAGAAAGTGGGGAACGGAGTGGCCTAACACTAGCTTCTCTCTGCCTACTCTGTAGTATGCAATATACAGCGTGAAGCTGAAAAAAAAAAAACTTATTTACCTATAAAACCGTCGTCGCAGGATCCCACGACCGTTGTCCAGTTTGTCCGCGACCGCCGCGCCGTATATCTCCATTGACGCGGTAAACACCACTAACTCGTACCATTGTGATACCTAAGAAGGCAAATATATTCTTAGTATTTATGCTAATTATATTCATATCCTCGCTTTTGTAGAAAAAGAGCGTCGTTGAGTTCTGCCACTCAACACCGTTGAGGCCGACGTGACGGAGCGGCAATATTTTAATTTCTTGGCTCTGGTAACAATACAAAGCGCAGCGTTAAGCTTCGCCACTCAACGCGCGCGTCTTAACAGTTCGGTGGAAAATGAGATACTTACCACTCTCTCCCTACCCTACTTACGTATAGTAGGGCGAGTAGGTAGCGGGATCATAGTGTTGCTTTTTAGAGGGATACAGCTTAAAGCTCTCAACACGTAATGTCGCGAAAATTGGGCGGCATTGGAGGGTTAACAAACATTAGCCATAATAACCCCACTATGTATTTTAAAAACGTACTCCTTTCCCCACGTATCGTAAAGTTTTCAAGACATTGCGTTTCGAAAATTTTAGACGCAGCTCAATGCTGCGTTTTGTCAAATTTATTGCAGCGAATTTTTATTTATAACAATAATTTTATCTATAAATGCAATTTCTTTGAAAGTATTTAAGATAAGCACAATCTTATATTACAATACTCGACTTTTGGTCCAATGGTTTTCAAACTTTATTTAGATTAGATAAAAATTTATCATTTATATGTGGTCATCATTGTGTCAAAAAGTGCAAACTGTGGTTGAATGTTCGAATCGCTAGTAATATTTATGTATATAATTTTACGGTCTAGATTAGACAATATCCGGCGTTGGGTTCCGCCACAAGCTCAGTATCTTGAATATACTAAGTTCCTTTTGTCTACTGTTAAAAAAGTGAGAGATTGTTTGTTAAAAGTACCGTTTTATGCCATATAATATTTTACTTTAACAGTTATTTCTTTCCTTGTTTATATCACAATAATTATCTTTCTTTCATACATATTTATTATACCGCAAGCAACGTTGTTGATACTATAAGTGACACTGGCAGTTTATTTTTCGCCTGTCATTGCAAAATCGAGATATTAAAAAAAAATCATGGCCTGATTTTTTAATAAATCAAAAAGTCATTATAAACATTTGTAACGTAGTTACAGCTTACATCCAATATTTAAAAAAAACTTTTTATGATAACGTCTTAATATTTTCTTATCATTCTTAGTAATAACCTTAAAGCAGTCAAATCTGAAGCTTTATAGCTATATATGCTACCATAGTACAAAGTCATAAAAATGTATTAATGTTTACTTTTTAGATAAAATTTTACATTTTCATTAAAATTTTGTGTTAAGACAATTTTAAATGACCACATCCCTGTTACTGTTTGGAAATAATCTAAACTAATATTGTAAAAGAGAATATGCTGGAGATTTTGTTTTGTTGAATGTGCTAATCTTTGTTCGAATTGAAAAACTCTTTTTGTATTAATGGACTTATCCATTTCTTGAGGAAGTTTAAAATAAAACATAATATAACCCACTGTATCTGTGGTGATCTGTCTACATTGATGTGTCACAAATTTAATATTTAATAGTGTTAAGATAGTGTATTCTCCCGTTAGGTGGTGAGCACTTACCATCAGTTAAACACAAAAAAAAACAAAGATACTGGTGACACAATGGCGTAAACTATCATTATAATTAAATTAAACTTATTTAATATGAATACTTACAATATTCAAAAAATAATCCACATGCGGCCTCTTATGTACAAAGAATCTGACTGGATGTTTGTCAATTGTAACTTTCAGCACGAAGTCGGGCGGCGTGCCCGGCTTCACTGTGGGCCGCACCATCGCATCGTGATGCGAATGTATTAGTGTTTCATCTAAGTCTAGAACTAGGATTTTCCTTTTGACTAGACCTGGAATTAAAAAAATATATAATGTTTAATTTTCTTGCATTACAGGTTGCGCAGAAGGAAAAGTGTTAAAATTATGTGATGTGTTTAGTAGCGGAACTCAACGTCGCAATGTAAATAATATAATCGTTTTTCAAGTCAGACATTGTTTGACTCTGGACTATAAAAAAAATGCTAATTAGTAAAGACTATTATTATCTCTATGAATATAAAAATAATAAATATGAGTGGCTTGAGTTTATATGTATCCAATGCAGGCAAAACTAGCATTGTATTAAATTTAATTTTAAATATTATATAAGAGTAACTGTCGTTTATTGCTGACTCTTCTCGGCAAAGCCAGTGTAGTGTAGGGTGTTTGCAACGAGTTCATTACATGATCCAAAAGTACTTTAAAGTCCATATGAATATTGATTTTTTTAATTTTGAGGCCAGTTGTGGCGCAGAGGCATAAAGTGTGACTGTGAACGGGAAATGGAATATTTAATATATTTATTTTTTGGCTCTGGTGTCAAGACACAATGCCTCCAGAATTAGGCGTATAATGGGGGTCGTTCTAGACTTCCTTTGCCTACCCTGTAACATGTAAGAATGAATTATTATGCTATTTACTATGTGATTAAGAATTTTTGTATATGTTCTAATTTGCATTTCTGTATATACTGAAGAGAGTATAGCGTAGCAAGCAGGGAGTTCGTGAAATTGGTGAAGTAATTTTGTGCTCAACTGGCACAAATGAAATGCCATAACAAAAGAACTGAACTAAGATTGAGAATGAATTGTTTATATTTTAATGAATTAAAATAATAATAATAAAGCCCTTATTTTGAACTTATGGAAAAATTTTAATTAGTAAAGAATTAATAATATTGTTAAATATATAATAAAGTGTTTAACAAATTTAAGTAAATAGGACTCTGTAACATTTGTTTTGTCAAAGCATGGTAAGTAGAGAATTGAGAGACAGTGTAAGACACTCCTGTCTTCTTGGCACATACTTACTCCTGTCATTTTGGCAAAACAAAATTAAAAATTTTCGAGACATTGCGCTTTGAGTGTTGGAACTTAACATCTCCAATATGTCGTTATTAATAAATCAATAGCATTTACAGTGAGACGCTGTGCCACTGAGTCATGAGTAAGATTCTATTAAAACAAGTAATGCAATCAAGTTTACACTCTAGTTGTAAGCATTTCGATAAACAGCTTAAATAAATCCATTGTGCCGACACATTCAAGGGCAACTAGCAAACGCAATTATTAACTGTCATGCACTTTCTAAAGTAAATAAGTATCCATGTTGATTGATGAATGTTTTGAATTTCGACTTTTATAGGTAGATATGATAAGAATAGATATAAAATTATTTTTTTGGTCACTGTTTAAAACCATTGCTGTGCAGTAGTTCGTTGTCTGACTGTAGATATGATGGTTGCAAAATAATTATTTACATTTCTTTCCTCTGGCAAGACAAATTACAGCATTGAGTTCTGCCATTCAATATATAATGTCAATTCAGGCATAAAAGAATGGGGTATTCTAACACTAGGTTCTCTCTAATTTATAGACGATAAAGCATGAAGCTGAGAAAATACCTATATGTAACTTAGATTGGAATGCTTTGAAGTTGAATCAATAAAATCTTTTATCTACTACAAAAAAGTATTTTACATAAACAATAAGAAATGAGTACCTAAATTTGTGTATTTCAACAATAAATTTTGTTTTTATACATATGTATGAAATTGAAATAAAGAACAGTAGACAGAGTCAACTTAGTGTTAAGACACTCCAATCCCCACTCACCACATAATTTACTTCTGTTTTTGAGACATTGCGTGACAGTAGCAGAACTCAGATGCCACTCTGTACAGTGACAGTCAGTGTACCAGGGCAAACAAGTAAAAACAATTACCCCAAATATGAATTGGTTACATTCTACAATGCTGCACACAAAGGCCTCAATCTCTAATCTATCATTATCTTTAAAAATATTTTTTGTTTTTGAGTCAATATATTATTTATCTTATAAAAATAGATAAAGAAACAGAACACCTGTACTGATCCTAAATATTTAATAAGACTCAATATTCATTAAGAAATACCTTAGTCCTAATTTCTATAAGAATGTGTGGGTTGTTTCTTCACTCATGAAATAATTATTCTTTCAGAGCTTCGGTTAATTAAGCAAAGTTCAAAATTCTACCACACAGAAATATTTGGCAACATGTAGGGAATAAGTTTCACAATACTAAGTATCCTCTGTCTACTCTTTAAAATTAAGATTTTCAGAAGAAAGGTAGCATAGGTGTTTATAAAAATATTTCTTATATATACATGAATAACATTATATATAAGCACTTTAGGTACCAGAAACTTACTCTGAAGCAGATTTGCCTTTAGAATATGTCTTAAATAATATGATATATGTCATTTATTAATATTTTATTATAAATAAGTAAACAAATATAAGATTGCTTGTGTCTATGGAGATAAATATAAACGTAGGTATTATTTTACAATTCATATGTATCATAAAAAAATACAATAAGTCTAATAAGATATCTATAAGAATTGAATTTGAATAAGTTACAAAAACTCGTTTAACAGACATTTGGTACACATGTGTGGAGTTAACGCAATTGGACTATTTTTGTTTAAAGAACGCGACATGTTTATTAAATAAGGGTACAAGATACTGGCTATAAATAGACAAGGATATTTTCTGATAACGTGTTCGGCGAGTGTCAGATAAAATTATAGAAATGTGAAATGTGTGATGATTGTTATTTTAAATATATACTGATAAAATATTTAGATACTCACTCAGCCTGTGTCGAGATACTGGGGAAAGTGGATAAATTTCATATTTGACAGATTGATGCTGAGCCAACTGAAAAGCAAACACCACGTGAAACACAATACATGAAAATATACTTATTTTCATAAACCAAATGTTAACAATTTATATTTACCGCTCTATATTGCTTTCTAAACATGTAACAAAAACAACTCCATACTTTGGATGCGATTAGCATGAACGCGCGAAGGCCCATTTGCAATTGTTTCAGCATTTGAAATGTTTACGAAACGATTAATAGTATATCGATACCGTAAGTGTTAAACAAGAACGGACCAAACGGGATCATTGACGGCGTAATTCAAAACAAATTCAAATAAACCGAGTGCCGAAAACATCTAACCCGCCATGACATAATCGACCCAAATCTTACACCATTGACAAAACTACACTTTACTTTCATTAATATTGTCTGTGATATAGTGATGGGGTTGATGGTTAGACTTGTATGTAAGTTGTGGCCGGATGTTTGGTAAAGGTAAGAGTACATTATAGTATTGCCTAATATGATGAACGATATTTCAAAGTAAAAACATTTTTTATATAAAAGAAAATATACTTATCAGTTAGTAAAAATATATATATTTTAAATCAAATTATATTGAACGATATTACTTGGTTATAAAAAACTATTTTAAGAATTATATAAAAATACATACACAATTGTGTATATGTCCTAAAAATACTTATTCCTCTATATTATCTGTGTAGTAGAATTTCGGCTATTGACTTAACAACTATTGACGTTTCATTTTGGGGGCGGGTATTATCTGCACTTTTCTTCAATATTTTGCGAAATTGTCCTAAAATGAGTGTATTTAAACACTCACGCTGATGTTACGGGTAGATTTATTTCTAATTCAATGTATTTTCTAAATCCTACGTGAGTTTATTGTTTCTATATAATTTCTAACTGTATCGCTTTTATTATATTGGTCATATCCTGGTTTATTGATTAACAATTGACTTAGCCGTGTATAAGTGGCTGACCAGTTGAAATTATAGTGTAAGTTAGATGAATTGATGATTGACTAATAATGTTGTTTTATTTTAGTAAATAGGCAATCGTCAAAATGATCGGGGGCCTATTCGTGTACAATCATAAGGGGGAGGTGCTCATATCGAGGGTGTATCGAGATGATATAGGGCGGAATGCCGTTGACGCATTTAGGGTCAACGTGATCCATGCCCGACAGCAAGTTCGTTCTCCTGTCACTAACATCGCCCGCACCTCCTTTTTTCATATTAAGGTAAAAAAATTGTATTTATCTTCGTCTAAAGATTGTTACTTTTTACGTTTAATTTTTTTGTTAAGCTGATTGTTTCACGTTATCATACTAATTACTATTAACTTGGCAAACCGTTGAATATAATTTGGCTCACTTTCAGTTCTAATGCCAAGAGTTCAATTTTCTTATAGGATTAAAATAGATGATTTATTACTACTGTAGTTACTGTTATAACCATGTATGATTATAACAAAGATATTTTAGAAATTGAAATTAGTTAGTCTAGTGAATAAACATTTGATACTATTTTTAATGGGTAGATAGAGGAAAACATTGTGTTACTTATCTTATGCATTTAAAAGAGTATTCAGGAGTAGCAGGAGATACAGAATGATAAAATAACTTATTGCCTATATTACTCATTGTAATGTAGTAGGAAAGTTTATGAATGTAAATGTGAAAGTAGTGGGTTTAATCCTCACTCAGTGAAATATATTATTTTTATTCCTCTGGCCTGGTAATATAAATGTGATGTGTTCTGTCACTCAACATGCAATGTTTTAATTTGGAGGAAAGGAAAGAATGGAGTGTTTTGACACTAGCATATCTCTGCCTATTCTGCTATAAGAAAAAGTCAAAGCTCCAAAGTGCTTTTGTGTAAAGTGGCTTATTTTATTAAATACATATTTTTCCATGACAGAGAGCAAATATATGGCTGGCAGCAGTGACCAAGCAAAATGTAAATGCTGCTATGGTATTTGAATTTCTACTTAAGATTATTGATGTGATGCAATCATACTTCGGCAAAATCTCAGAAGAAAACATCAAGAATAATTTTGTACTCATCTATGAATTGCTTGATGGTAAGTGATATACATTTGTATACTACACTTTTTTGCTAAAAACTGTTAAGTTGTGTTAAGTGTTATGAATTATTATAAAAAATAATGTAATAAAAAAGTATAAACCATGTTTGTGAAAAAATGTTGGGTACCTTTTAATAATGCTATATGCATATTGATATCTTACTTTACTATTTTTTTATAAAATAATAAAGTAAGATAACAATATGCAATGATTCATAGATGTTGGAATGTGTAAAAGAAAATGTTTTTGATTTCACTTAACACAAGCCAGAAAATTGACAGAAGTTCATAATTCTAACAAATAGATGTTTGTTAGAATTTAGAAGTATCTATTTATCCAGATGGATAACTATATGCATCAAATATGTTCAGTTTGAGAAAATACTTGTTTGTATTTATATAAGCATGTTTTTATATATATTTATTAAAATATTTAGGTCTGTATTTATCAACCCCTCTAAAGTCTGAGATTGATCTTAAGATGTTGTTTTCATACATATCCATAAATGAAAACTGCATCTCAAGATAGATTTCATACTTGAGAGTGGCTTATAAATCCCGGCCTAAGTAATATTAGTAGTATATCAATTTTTTTTCTAAAATGGTTGTTCAATCTAATGTCCACTCTACATACCACATGTACCTGCTTAGTAGTCTGAATAATCTCAAAAATTTATATAACGAAAAACCTATTTTAAACGAATAAATGTTTAAAATGTATTTTTTTACATTTTTTTAGAAATCCTAGACTTTGGCTACCCTCAAAATTCAGATACAGGTGTTTTGAAAACTTTCATCACACAGCAAGGTATCAAGTCCGCTTCCAAGGAGGAACAAGCACAGATTACATCACAAGTAAGAATACTAAAATTAAAAAAAAATATATAAAAGTCCTCACCTCATTCATTTCTATATCCATCTAATAAATCATGTAGATGAAAAAAAAAAACCAATTATATCTATAGAGAATATGGTTTAATAGAATATCAATTAGATTCTTACAAGGAAAACCATTTCAATTTTCTAATAATAAATACAAAACAAAAACTGGTTATCTATGAAGTCAGTTTAGGAAGTATAATTTTATGCGATAACATCAACATAATATAAGGAAACATTGATGGAAAATTGCATACTCAGTTACTTGTTCTGCTCTCTCTTCCACACTCGACTCTATAAAACGTGACAATGAGTCACCCCATTTTTGTGTCTGGAGCCGGCTTTCATAGATTTATATGTTACTAGAGGGCGCGCACGGCTTCGCCCGCTTATTAGGAATGAATTCTAAAAAAACCACGAAACACGTGTTCAATAAAATATTTTTAACAGTCTGAATTTATTTTTTTATAAAAATCGGTGGCAATTTAAAGATTTTTCCATATAAACTTTCAACCCCTTATTTGAACCTTTAGGGGGTGAATTCTTAAAAACCATGAAACACGTGTTCAATGAAATATTTTTAAGAGTCTGAATTTCAAATTTTATAAAAATCGGTACAGATTATTTTTTTTTTCCATACAAACTTTCAACCCCTATTTCATCCCTTTAGGGTTAAAATTTTTCAAATTCCCTTCTTAGTGGATGTCCAGAATATGAAAATAAACAACTGCCCAAATTTCACGCTTCTACCATCAGCGGTTACGGCTCTGCGTGCGTCTTACCTCAGTCAGTCAGCACAAGTCCTTTTATATATGTAGATTATGTAAACAACATATAGTAAGAAATATACTTTTATAGTCACCATAATGTTAAAAACATTTAACAAATAGCATTCTCTGTTGACAAATGATTATTATTAAGAATAATATTTGGATAGTGGAAATTTATTACAAATAACTTCTGTCAGGTCACAGGTCAAATAGGATGGCGTCGTGAAGGCATCAAGTACAGACGCAATGAGCTGTTCCTTGATGTATTGGAATATGTAAACTTGTTGATGTCTCCACAAGGTACTGCTATACATCAATGTTATAATTTTTTATATGAAAAATATTTATATATATTCTTTTTTTTGGATATTTGTAGGGGGGTTTGAATCAGCAGTTCTTAGAGTTCAATTGTAGAAGCAATTTTTTTTATAGGTCTAAATTATTTTTATTTAATATTTTTTATATTTATTACAAATACATACTTAAAACTGAGGATGTTTATATACTTAAACTGTTTTTACCATTAGCCATTTAATGTAAAATCTTATCAAGTTATTATGAAATTCCTGTTACAATAAAAGTAATAATTAAAATGTATTATTTGTTCCTTCCATTATTTCTTTATTTAAGCATTTACTACTCTTTTAGATTTTTTTTTCAATAATATTATTATTAATTTCTTAGTATATTAAAGGTATTTTTTCTCTTCCATAGGTCAAGTGCTCTCAGCCCACGTGGCTGGTAAAGTAGTAATGAAGTCCTACTTATCCGGCATGCCAGAGTGCAAGTTTGGCATCAACGACAAAATTGTTATGGAGGCCAAAGGAAAGGGAAATGGTGAGTTTTTTTTTAGCTTCATAGCTTAACCCTATCACGGAAGCCAGAGAAAATGGAATGCTAAACTCTACGGTCACTTGCATATCTCTTTCCCCTCGCCCACTCTCATCAACTCGCACATACATGTCTTCTGTGAGGTTCTTTTATCGGATTTTATCAGAACAAAAATTATGCAATGCTATTTTGACCTAATTATAATTTTTTATTACCACCTGTGTCACAATTTTTTATTTTAATTAATGTGAAGGTTTATTTTTGCTTATTAGTAGATTAAGTGGCGGAACTTAACGCTGCATTTAGTATTACCAGAGCAATGAAATAGTTAATCCTTACTTATGGAAAAACTGAAGGCTATATTTTTTAGACACAAATGCTTTCCCACTATGGTCGATTTTTTTTATTTTTTTTTTCACGCTTGTATCCCGCACCTAGCAGGGTAGACAGAGGGAACCTGGGAATCTGTCGCGTTTACAGTGCACCTGGGCCACAATGAGTCCCACCAACACATCAAAATTTTACTATAACAGTTACAGTACTTAATGCGCGTACTCGTGCAAATAATAATAGTTTTAGTAATATAGTAATAGTTTTAATAATAGTGTTTTATCAAAATCGGGTCAGGATTTCCAAAGGTATAGAGTTGTAAAGTTTTATAGTGATAATAAAGATAATTATTTTTTTTTGTTTAACAAGCAGCAAACATTTTCATAATTTATTTTTTGAATATTGACTTTTTATTAGGTACAATAGGTCTGTACAAAAAGCTCATTCTTAATAGCAAATAAACTGAATTATGTTTGTTAGTTTAAGTGGGATTTATGCAAAGTATATGTTTTTAAAGTATTGCTTATCTTCAGTCTCAAAATAATAAAAGATAAGTTTGTTACAGACCAAGAAGATAAAGTTATCGTGTTTTTTTAAGCTTCACGCTGTACGTATTCCGCATATAGCAGATTTTCGATTTAGCAATTTTTTTTTACATATGCCGATGACAAAAAACGTTGGTGTAACTCATTGGGCTCAACTCATTTTAACATTTTGAATTTTAAAACATTAAATTTTCTGATTTTCTATAATAATTGACTTTAAACAATTTTATAACTTATTACTTTTCTTACAGGTGGTATATCCGGCAACACGGACAGCGACCCGGCGCGCTCCGGCAAGCCCGTGGTGGTGATAGACGACTGCCAGTTCCACCAGTGCGTGAAGCTCAGCAAGTTTGAAACAGAGCACTCCATCTCCTTCATACCACCGGATGGGGAATTTGAACTTATGAGGTTAGTGAGAAGAAGATTTCTTTATTTCTTTAGAGGATTCACATTATAGTGCCGATCACGGTCTTCGGATTCCAATTCTTGGTCCAATCTCAGTCAGTTAAAATATTCTTTATATGAGAGACGGTGAGAGTACCCATACTATCGTTCCGGTCAAATTCCAATTCAGCTTCACGCTGTATCCCGCACACAGCAGGGTAGGCAGAGGGAACCTAGTGTTAAGACACTCCATTCCTCACTTTCTGTCGAATTCTGGAGACACTGCGTGTTGAGTGGCAGAAGTTCCGATTCAATCACGCATACAAAAATTGTCATATAAGAATAATTCTCATTAGTCTCCATCTCCTTTGTACCACGTGATGAGGAATTTGAGCTTATGGAGTTGGTGGAGAAAGAGGCTACGAGATATATGTATTGATTTGACGTTCTCATTAATAAAAGAACGAAACGAAATACTAATCTAAACGTAATTCATTTTTATTATCTTTCACACTGAATAACAGGGTAGACGGAGGAACCTAGTGCTAAGAGCGAGGATGTGAGAGTATGAAATAGTTCATTCCCCTGAGTGGAATCAAACCCGTTGTCTTTACAATATACATTTTGTGCCACTGCGTCACGTCAACTTAATTTATTAAATATAAAAAAATTAAACGACGATTCCAAGAAGCGGTTCAAATCTCGCTAGATTTGAACCGCTTCTTGGAATTTTTACAAATTTCCGCTACCCAAAGATAATTAGTAAGAATTATCGTCTGGTAAGAGAGAATGCTATTTATTAAATATTTTTAACAATTCCAAAGTGTTATTACCACACTTAAGAGAATAATTATAATAAAATTGGCGAATGTTCAAATTTTTATACGTTTTCTAAAAAAGTATTTCACTTTAAACTTGTTAAAAATAAATATTATTATGTATTGTTACAGATACCGTACAACAAAAGATATTTCTCTACCATTCCGCGTGATCCCGTTAGTTCGAGAAGTGGGCAGAACCAAAATGGACGTCAAAGTTGTTCTCAAATCGAACTTCAAGCCATCGCTGCTCGGTCAAAAGATCGAAGTTAAAATACCGACGCCATTGAACACAAGCGGTGTACAGTTGATTTGTTTGAAGGGGAAGGCTAAATATAAGGCGTCGGAGAATGCTATTGTCTGGAAGTGAGTATACATAATATACTATTTTTTTTATTCTCATTACACATTTTTTTTATTTTTCACTCCACGGACTTGTAAACATTATCAGTTTATCACTGGCTACGATAGATACGGATGTACCACCTATTTAACTGTTTAAAATAAGTTTTAATACTAAATTTTTAGGATAAAAAGAATGGCGGGCATGAAAGAGACTCAACTCTCAGCTGAAATAGAGCTCCTGGAAACAGACACTAAGAAGAAGTGGACACGACCACCCATCTCTATGGGATTCGAAGTGCCATTTGCACCCTCTGGTTTTAAGGTAAATAGATTTTGCCTTTTTAGCTTCAATAAAAAAAAACAAAGGAAATCTAGTGTTAGAACACTTTGGTCTGTTCTCTATTTTTAGGACATTGCTAGTTAATTTCACTGACTGCGCCTGAATCAAACCTGAAACTACAACATTAAGTGAGACTTACTATTTACCCTGTATATCGGTGGCGGAGTTCAACGCTGTACATTGTCTTGTTATTAGAGTTGTATAATTAAGAAGTGAATGTGTTGTATTTTGGTATAAAGAATTATATTACATAATTCTTTATACCAAAATATTCATACTCTTCCTAATGAAATATATAATTTAATCTTTTTTATTGATTATATTGAGGCCAGTCGTGGCGCAGGGGCACAAAGTGTGTGTAAACGCGACTGGTTGTGGGTTCGATCCCCACTCGAGGAAGTGAATTACTTATTTCAATTAATATTTCCATTTCTTCATTGAGATATTGAGGCAAAGCGTGGCGTTGAGTTTCGCCACACAAGACGCAATGCCTCCCGAATTTGGCGGAAAGTGGAGAATGGAGTGTCTTTACACTAGGTTCCCTCTGCCTACCCTGCTGTGTGTGGGATACAGCGTGAAGTAGATTTTTTTAACCTTATTTATAACATTTGGTGATATATTGATAGGAGAATATTTTAATTTATTCTACTGTATGTATTTAATAATAAAATAACGATTTTAATTGTACAAATAATTTATTATTTTTGTTTCAGGTGCGATATCTAAAAGTGTTTGAGCCCAAACTGAACTACTCGGACCATGACGTCATCAAATGGGTGCGATACATCGGCCGCTCCGGACTGTACGAGACACGATGCTAAACTCATTTATTGTGAGTAGTGTTTACACTCTGTTCCCATTGAGTCACTTCCGTTCTTCACTTTCCACTGAATTCTGGAGACATTGCGTGTTGAGTGGCGGAACTCAACACCGTGCTTTGCTCCGCTACCAGAGCCAGAAAATGATTTTTTTGAGATTTTTATTCAAATATAATGGTTACTTACATGTATATTTCCTTACATTGGGATACAGCGGGATACAGTGTAGCTGTTTTTTTATTTTATTTTTTCTAATGGTTACCTCATTTTTTTTATTTCAGGATTCTTCAAGCAGAATTTTGAAAGTAGATCAATGGCGTGTTACGTAATATATAACTTTGTATATAAATCACCGTACGGCATTTTCCAAATATTAAAACAAAACCTAGCAAATGATTTACTAATATATATTTTTTACTAGAAAATATAAAAAGACGAATAGTTACAAAAAGTTTTTATTTTGTTAAGCTTATTGTACTAAATATACATTTTTTTAAATATATATTTTTAAACTGTCAATTTTACAGTAAATAGTATATCTAATTAAATGTGATGGTATCTGGTTCGATTCGCACTTAGTGAAATAGCTTATATATTTTGCCATTATAGATTTTGCTCTTTCTTATTTTTATTTTAATTTCATTTGCTAGGTTTTAACTTCCACAGCCGAGGTGCGGGATTCCTTTTCACGTTGTTAGTATATAAATGATTTAACATATGTTCGCTCATTACATAGATATATAGATTATAAAACTTATATAACAGAATCTCAAACAATAATATTATTAACAATTGGTTCTGCACAGAATAAAAAAAATGTTTTCTGAATTGACTGTATCTTTTGATTTCTTTGGTTTTTTGTTATTTTTAAAATAGTAACGCCCGGCGCGATCTTTTGTTTCATTGTTCATTTAGAGTAAATGAAGTTTACATTCAAATTAAACAATAAATTAATATTTAATATAAATAATACAATTTTTTTATTAAGTATTTCTTTATTTTCCTCATTTTCTTTTACTTAGAATTTTAATTAGTTTTAAGTGAGTACATATATAATGATATTATATTATAGATTGTATATGTTATATGATATGTATGCTTTTTAGTTAAATAATAAAGAAAAAAAAAATGATTTCTTGTATATTAGAACGTTATTTGTTTTATTTTGGTTAAAGGTAATTATTTTGATAATAATTATCACTTATCAGGTAAAATTATTCTAACTTTTTAATATAATAAAATAAAAGACGAATTGTCAAAGTCACAAGTCTTAAGACTAGATTTCCTCTGCCTACCCTGCTATATGCAGGATACAGCGTGAAAATAATAAAGAATGAGCGAATACATTAAAAAGTCGTTCTTTTCATTCACTCGTAATTTTATTGATCAATTCTTTCTGTTAATTGATTATTATTTGAGATTTCAAAATATAAGTGTAATGTACGCATCTCTCATATATTATGTAGATACGTAAACTATTTATATATATTATATATAAACTAATATGATTAAAATTAATCACTTTGATGTTATGTATTTGTAGTGCAGATTTGTTGAGTGGCTCGAAGGACCAAAAGTTGTATGTCATAATTTTTGTTTGGATGTTTTTTTTGTATATTTAAATATATAAATTATAATTATATTTTATCACATTTAGGATTACAACAAGTTTAGTTTTCTAAATTAAAATTCAAAGTTTGTCTTAATTAAAATAAAGTATATATATAAAAAAAATCATTCATTCAGTCTGTCACTCAGCAAATTTGTATTGATTAATGGGTGGGAGTGTATTAATTGAAGAGTACTTGTAGAAGCTGTTCCGCTTTATGGTATCGTGTTATGTACAATAAACGTTTAAACTATTTGTATTGTTATTTTATTTGTATACCATTTTGGTACAAATTTACCAATTGCCAGTGAGCAGAAATAGTTAGTAGTTGTAGTAGTCTGTTTGGTCAGTTTAATTGAAACGTTCTATTGTTTTGAATTTTCATTAAATTTAAGAACACTTGTAGGAAAAGAAAAATTATTTAGATTAAAAAAAAAATTGATAAAAAAAAAATTAAATCAGCTTCACGCTGTATCCCGCACACAACAGGGTAGGCAGAAAGAACCTAGTGTTAAGACACTTCGTTTCCCACTTTCTGCCGAATTCAGGAGGCATTGCGTGTTAAGTCCATTATGGCAAAATATTTAGATGTATAGAAAAAAATAATTGGAACCCGCGTGGCTTAAAAACGCTTGTTGTTTTAAAAGCGCTCGTTGCTTATTGAGCCGTACGTTCTTATCGATTTAGTCGTAAGTCTTTTTATGGTTGTTGTAACAAAAATAATTTGCAACAAGGTAACTATATTTTTGACAAATAAGTTTCCTTATAAAATTGTCTTACTGAACCGTGGTTTTGAAATGAAATATTAAATACATATTTTTATGTCTTCGCCCTGGTATCGAGGCAAAGCGCGGCGTTGAGTTCCGCTACTCAACACGCAATACCTCCGCCTCTGAGATAAGCGTGACCAAACGCACAAGCAAACGGACAATAATTTCAAAAATCACTGCTATGGGTTCTATCAAATTGACCATCTGTGTCTATACATCTAATTTTTTTTAGCTTTACGCTGTTATCCCGTATATAGCAGGGTCAAGCCAGAATTAACCTAGTGTTAAGATACTTCGTTCTCCTCTTAAGAGGCATTGTGTGTTGAGTAGCGGAGCGAAGGTCTTGTCAGAGCGAAGGAATTAAAATTTTAAAATTAAAATTTACATATACAGACATATTTACTATTATAGATATAGGTTATTCTCTTGAGTAAGGATCGAACTCATTACCATCGCGAGTACTGCACCTGCTGTCATACTTTGTCCAACAGCATTTGTATACAAATAAATTTATAAATGATTGTATAATAAACCACAATAGATGAGAAGCTATTGATATTTTCATCATATCAATAGTATTCTCATATAAATAAATCCTCATCGTCGTCAATCAAGAAAACTTAATGTCTAGTTATTCCGTTCTCCTCTTACCGCTTGTATTCGAGACATTTTGTGTTAAGTTGTGGAACTCAACGCTGCACTATGCCTTGCCAGGAGGGATGAAATGAAAATAATACGTGGTCCCCATCGGGGATTGAACCCGCAACTACTACGTTTACAATCAGACACTGTCACTGCGCCATTAGGATTACGTCCATGTGAGTTAATTAATCTCATATATGGATTACTCATAGAAGCATATTTATAATATTTGTACGTTCATACGCCTTACATACGTACATGTATCTCGAGGAAATTAAATATTGAACATTTTCATTCTGTCGAGTGTCGTGGCAAAGCTCGGCGTTTAGTTCCGGCACTCAACACGCAATGCCTCCAGAAATGGGCGGAAAGTGGGCAACAGAGTGTCTTAACACTAGTCTCTCTCTATCTACTTTGGTAAATAAAAAAAATAATTTAAAAAATAGATTAGTGTAGTATACAATAGCATAAAAAATACATTTACTCTAAAATCCATTAATTTGCTAAAAACAAAAAGGCAGAAAGCTACTAGTTAAATTAGTCAAGATTTTGTGAGAATTTATGCGTGTTTGTCTTAAGTTCCGGCCGCCAGTACCAGCTGACATTAATTATTTACTAACTAAATGTGTTTTTGTGTCAGTTTTGTAAGGAACTTTTGTTTGATATTACTAAAATTGTAATATTTCATTTTCTCGCTCTGGTAAGAAGAGAATGCGAGACGTTGGATTCCGCTAGATTGTTTCTTTTTTCGACAGTGTTTTTAGTTATATGCTAGTTTCTTGTTTTTTACCTGTCCTAATATAAAAAAAAAATCAGCTTCACGCTGTATCCCGCACACAGCAGGGTAGGCAGAGGGAACCTTGTGTTAAGACACTCCGTTCCCCACTTTCTGCCGAATTCTGGAAGCCTTGCGTGATGAGTGGCAGAACTCAACGCCGCGCTTAACCTCGACACCAGAGTGAATAAATGGAAATATAAATTTAAGTAAATATTTCATCTCCTCGAGTGGGGATCGAACCCACAACCAGTCGGTTTTACAGTCACACCTCGTGCCGCTGCGCCACGACTGGCCTCAATATGGAGGTTATATATAACACTTATAATTATAATGATTTTGAGATGAATGAAACTTTAAAAATTAAGTATGCTTAATTGCTGCGGATTGCAAAAAAAAATAAGATTTGTTTATCTCTACTTATATATTTATAGTGTACATAGTCGTCCACACATTTGATCCCACATCCCCACATGTGTTCTCACATTTACACAAATATGATCTAATATCTCCTCACATGTGATTGCACTTACACACATATGTTTATACGTTCACACATGCTTACAAATTTTATTAATGAATTGGAATTTTAACCGATATGGGCGAATTATAATCATAAGCACCCCTGCGCCACGACTGGCCTCTAAGAAATAATATTTTTTAGAAAAAATGTACTCCATTAAGATATTGATTTAGTTCAAGTGTACATTAATTTCCAAAACCAGATTTTTTCTCTCTGTCTTGGTTACTGGAAAAGCCGAGCAGTTTGGTATAGCCAAGGATAAGTTTTTTATCTGAAAAGGGTAAATGTCTCGGGCCTGAGACGAACCGGCTTAAAAAAGTCAGTCGTCTCGCTTTCCAGAAATGTTGTATTGGTGGTATTCAGGTGTTTCACGTAGGCATTTATAACTAAATGCTTTTTGTCTTATTTTATAACAACCATTCTGTTCAATGACAATAATAATAAACTTTACTTTCTTTTGATACAAATATTTTTGAAGACTGTATTCCACCATAGATTACGTTTTTTTTTTATGGAAAAGACAAGGCAAACGAGCGTGCGGGTCACCTGATGGTAAGTGATCACCGCCGCCCACGACCCAGTGCAACACCAGAGGAGCTGCAGGTGCGTTGCCTGCCTGTAAGGTGTGTTGGGCGCCGGAGTCCGGCACTACCTGATGCGAAACGCAGTGGCTTAAAGCCACTACTTCACGCCGGATTTAAATGCCGGGGGTGGTAATGATCTGGTCGAGTCTGCCCATGCGTGTTGCCATTGCTGGCGACGTGACTCTACCACACGTACTTTAGTCGCCTCTTACGACACCACCAGTACCAGGATGATCCTATTCTAGGCCGGGATCACACGGCCAGTTTTGAGTATAATAATTATAAATAAACAAAATATATATATTATTTTATAAAAATATCATGACGATGAGGCTATCAGCAGCGGACGAAAGCGATAGTGACTTTTAGCTCCATTGTGATCTTGTCCCAAATTTATCTCAGATACACACAGAAAGCGAAGAACAGAGCATCTTGACACTAGGTTTTCCTTATCCTATCCTAAATGTATAAAACTGTGAAGCTAACAATAGAGTTCACGGCCTTAAATTTAACTACAATAAGCAACTACTGTTCCCACAAACCAATTAAAATTCAACACCTACAGAAGCACGCAACATCACAAATTACACAATTTAGTATTCCCATCTGTTAATTTAGCAAAGCTTTTATAATTTCGAGATCTGTTTTTGTCGGAACAACGTTTAAACGTTGCTCCGACGTCTCTATGAGCGGTGAGTGACGAATTATACAAATTGAAATGGTAATTTATCACTCCCGTACAATTTACTCCAGCGTGGATATCAAAGTCCGTCGTTTTCACTGTCAGTTGTGTTGTGTTTGTGTATTTTGATAGTTATATTTAAATATATAGGAACCGTATCGTGGTTGCGCAGCGGTTGGCTGACTCGTGCGGCGGTTGTAGGTTCAATTCTCACTGCTAGACATGAGCTATTTTCAAATCTACGTTTTTGTAACAAGATAAATAGTAAAATATAATAAATATTCTAATTAGAAACTATTGCTCACGAAGCTATGGAAACTAAAGATTTGTCTGTAATAATCGATACTCTTACATAATACAGAGCCCTTAATTATGTACTATACAAGAATATACTATTTCTATTCTATACTAGCTTCATGCTTTGTCCCTAGCGGGGTAGTCAGAAAGAACGGAGCGCCAAACGCTACGGGCTCTACATACCCCTTTCGCCTCGTCCACTGTCATCAACCTCTTCATACATGCCCTCCGGGGGATCCTCATGCTTTTTACGTGACCTTCCTTCAGTATCTTTGATACTGTGTTTTCGAAGGCCCACCGAGGTCTTCCTCTACCTCCTTTACCATTCACTTTTCCATCATAAATCTTTTTTGCCATTCTTTCATTACTCATTCGTTCAATTCTCGTCTCGTCTCTCGGAATACCTGAAAAATAATTTAATGACAAATAATTTAGGTAAATAATAAAACGTAAAAGTACAACATTACAACTTCACTCTTTTTCCTGCATAGCAAGGTAGGTAAAGGGGCTCTAGTGTTAAGACATTAAATTCTCCATTTACCGCCTAGGTTTCAAGAAATTGCATTTTTAGTGGTGGAATTTAACGCCGTGCTTTGTTAACCAAAGCGGAGAAATTAAAATATTTTTAATACAACTATTTCCCCAAGCGAGAATCGACCCTACTAACATCGTGCTAACAGTCCGACGCTGTCATACTGCGCGACGGCGATGCTCCTAATACATATATTTATTATTAATATTATTATTA
This sequence comes from Heliconius erato x Heliconius himera, assembly GCA_013421005.1. NCBI lineage: Eukaryota > Metazoa > Arthropoda > Insecta > Lepidoptera > Nymphalidae > Heliconius > Heliconius erato x Heliconius himera. Next base: position 61,216 of record JAATLQ010036882.1, on the reverse strand, counting down.
AGAGAAATATTTTCAATTTAATAAAATACGAATTAGATTATTAATCATGATTAGAGTCTAACACCGTTCTCTCGCAACCCAGCAACTTTCATAATGTTTAAAGTAAAGATAATTCCAAACGTTACCATCTCTTGGGATAAATTTGAAGTTTTCTTTGCCCCGGGGGTGGAGAAGTCAAGCCATGAATGAAATTTTTAAAAGTCCGATTATAAATTTTTTACTGAGGCTTGCGATTCTGGCTCTAATTTTTACTAAAGTTAAACTTGACTTTTTTTATTCCATAAAAAGTAAAGAAAAGAAAAATATATGTGCGTTAATATATATGCAAAATCTTTTAAAATGAGGCATCGCTCACGTGGTTAGGTTAAGTTGTAGTGGAATTTGTGTATGACACACATGACACGTTCTAAGTGCCTAAGATAAGTACGATTGAAGGCATAGCGGCGCAGTGACACAGTGTTTCGACACTTGTCGAAACACTGTGCCACTGTGTGTGTTGTAAGCGCGAGCGTTTTGAATTCGATTTTCATTTCGAGTGGAATAAATTTTTATTTTCTCGCTCTGGTAACAAGACAAACAGCGACGTTGAGTTTCACTGATCAACACGCAATATCTCGATTTTTTTTTCTGAAAGTGTAGAAGTGGGTGTCATAACACGTTCCTCTACATTAGGGCTTCCAATCCCGTAGCCAAAATTCAATCTCGGCATCGATCCCGCATCATTTTCTAATCCCGCCAGTTGTGAGATTAAGATTGCGAGCTTCGTGGGATTCGCGAGATTGGAAAAAAGAAGTAAGTCGGAGTCCCTACTCTACATACCTTGTTATTCGCAGGATACGAGGTACATATCATCAAAACAATTTACATAGCCAATATACTTCGTATAATAAAAATAATTCATCATTGAAAATAATTCATCACCCGAATGAGAATCGAACCCACCGCCGTCATGTTTACAGTCAGGCGATATGCCGTTGCAGTGAAAATGTTTAAATGATGAATATATATATACTTACATACTATGTAAATAAATAGAATACAAAGGAAATATATAAATCGTTTGAAATCGGGAACTAAGCAACAGTTGTGAACGAGCTAAGCGCTTGAATAATACATTAATAGTTTAGTAATAACTTTGGTCTACACAACACGGATCTGGTCGTACCCGCTCCACCGAAGTGTTGTAGATGGATGGATTCATTTAAAATAATATAAGCTTTAAATTGTTATGTTGTAACGATTTTATTTTGATTTAAAGTTAATATTTGGTTTTGGTGTAATCTCGTTGTTTCAGGTAATGGGAATAGTGTTTAAAAATTTAATATAATTAATAATTTTGAGGTTTTTATAATATATAGGTGTTGGATTTCTGTATGTACGAGTTCGAAGAATTTTGAAAATTTCGAAGATATTGCGTTCGATTCCCATTCGAGGGAATTAATTATTTATAAAAAAACCCTTAAATGATTTTTCTAATCACATACTAAGTATACATACATACATGCACAAATACATATTCTAATATAGCAATTAATCAGCTAACAAATCTATGTTAAATCGTTTTACATTATTAAAATATTTACCTACGATGTTTCCAGCAGATTGAAGCTTTCAAGCAATTTCAATTTGGGGCAACAAGAGAAATTATATTATAAGTCCCGGAAATAAATCTCGATCTGCTGATCTAGTAAAGTGAATTCCAGATGAGGCTATTACATGAGTTTTTGTATTTCATCAGGAAAAAAATATTTTAGAAATGTTTGGGGAGGTTCTGTTCTTCTATAAATATAATAAAAGTATATAGAAGGTCATTTCTGCACATTATGTTGAATATAAAGAAGAAATCGAAGCCAAATATATACATTTTGTCTCTCAACAGCACTCCAAGTCAACCTACGGAAACGTAAATGAAACGGAAATTTCTATTTCACAATTTAACGATTTTTATAAAACAAACAAATATATCTACTAATAAATATAATAACTAAAACCAGCGCTGAAGTAGCAAAAGTTTCAACCAGCTGTATTTTTAATTTTTGGACGAAATCTCACATTACGCACATGGGGTGAAACATAAAAAGTAAAAAAACGACGATATGATTCACAAAAAAGTGTAAACTACTAACAACTCGCAAAACGAGAGGAAGGAAAGCTGTAAAAAAAAACAACATTGGAAAAAAATATACGAAAACTAGCATCCACCCAACTGACACTTGGTCACCAACACCGGGTTTTTTTTCCAGGGAAAAATAACAGCCCCTGTATATTTGCCTTTGCCATTGTTGTTCACTCGTCTAAACTCACGTGGCTAAAGTGAATCTGCTGTAGCGTTTATCTGAACGATATGTCATATCGTTGTTTTGTTTATTTTTTTGTTTTTAGTTTTCTTTTTTTGTTTTGTAAGAGGCCAGTCGTGGCGCAGTGGCACGAAGTGTGACTGTAAAACCGACTGGTTGTGGGTTCGATTCCCACTCGAGGAAATGAAATATTTACTTAAATTTATATTTACATTTCTTCGCTCTGGTGTCGATGCTAAGCGCGGCGTTGAGTTCTGCGACACAACACGCAATGCTTCCAGAATGCGGCAGAAAGGGGGGAACGAAGTGTCTTAACACTAGGTTCCCCCTGCTTACCCTGCTGTGTGCGGGATACAGCGTGAAGCTGATTTAATTTTTTTTGTTTGTTTTGTTTATAGCAGGGAGGCAGAGAGAATTTAGTGTTAAGATTTCGTTCCCCATTTTCCATCCAATTTCGAGACATTTAATATTGAGTGGCGGAACTTAACGCTTTGTTTTGTTACTAGAGCGAGAAAGTGAAAATAATTCATCCCTCGAATGAGAATCGAACGCTGTCACGTTTACAGTCAGGCGGTATACCGTTGCTCCACGACGGCCTTTTTTGTTTGTTGATAATGTTTCAATGAAGAAAATATGTATTGAATGAAAATATATTACGTACACATTTAGAACGGGCAGTCGGAACGTTTGTAATAACATAGGGGTTGTCAGTTCGAATCTAATTTGGAACATTCAGTGTATTTCTAAGCAGTTTGTAGAAAATCATTTGATTCTGCATTCTATTGAAAATTATAAGTTTATAGTAGATTAAGAGCAAAGCGCGGCGTTGAGTTCTGCAACACTTTTGCACGGAAGTTTCTTAATGGGACCGGAGTGCTATAACAATAGGTTCCTAGATTCCTTCTGCCTACCCTTCTATGCCTGGGATAAAGCGTAAAGCGTAAGGAAGCAAGCAAACTCACAACTCTAATCCCTACATATATATACTCCGTAACGTTAATAGAACGAAGTATATAAACTAAATTAATACAATCTTTATTTATATAAAACTCTTCCGTTACTGGTTGACTGAGAGAATAAGCACAGACAAAATTTTCCAGTGTAGAATGTTGAAATTTGACATATGCGTCATGTATAGGTTCTTTGGGAAGTGTAGGGAAGTACTAATGAGGGTGATTTATGGACGGAGGGTAGGATTTCTCGAAAGCCTTACGGCAACAGGGAAAAACGGAAAAAAACTAACCAGAGGGCTATATTAAATATATCTACGAATTTTCTATTGCTCGCATCAAAAAATGACAATTTAGGCCCAAACGCTAATGGCGCTAATTCTGATTGTTCGTCGAAATCCTGAAACGTTTCTGACAACTTGCTTCCACCGAAATAAACACAGATAACTGCTTTATTATTCACTTGATAGTGGTCGTCGTATTGTATTGTTCGAAATGTCGTAAAAAATCAGCTTCACGCTGTATCCCGCACATTGCAGTGTAGGCAGAGGGAACCTAGTGTTAACACACTCCGTTCCCCACTTTCTGCCGAATTCTGGAGGCATTGCGTGTTGAGTGGCAGAACCTAACGCCGCGCTTGTGCTCGGCACCAGAGCGAGGAAATGGATATAAATTTAAGTAAATATTATATCTCCTCGAGTGGGGATGGAACCCGCAACCAGTCGGTTTTACAGTCACACTTAGTGCCCCTGCGCCACGATTGACGAAATTTTGTAAGAAATTGTATATTTAATGTAAATATATACATATTTTGAGATTAAGATTTTAAGTAGATATTACAATCATAAAGCCATTTAAAGCAGATTCAGGTTTTTCCCCGCATATTACAGAGGGCAGAGGGAGGGTCCCTCTGCCCAGGGCGTGTTTCTTAAACACTTCGCTCTTGACTCTTCGTCCAACTTTTAATATGTTGTGAATAGTGAAACTCAACGCCGCGCTGTCTATCAGAGCAGAGATATAAAAATATTTCGATCGCCCGACTAGCTGTCGTTGCGTTGCTAAAAAATGAGACCAAATTTAAATTCGATTTTCCAAAAACTGAATTTGACAATATTCATTATTTGCATTATAATAATGAGGCCAGTTGTGGCGCAGCGGCACGAGGTGTGATTGCAAAACCGACTAGTTGTGAGTTCGATCCCCACTCGAGGAGATGAAATATTTACCTAAATTTATATTTCCATTTTTTCGCTCTGGTGTCGAGGTTAAGCGCGGCGTTGAGTTTTGCCACCCAACACGCAATGCCTCCAGAATTCGGCAGAAAGTGGGGAACGGAGTGTCTTAACACTAGGTTCCCTCTGCCTACCCTGCTGTGTGCGGGATACAGCGTGAAGCTGATTCTAATAATTTAAATAATTTGAAAATATTATTGATTATTATTATTAGATTGTTGTTTATTACAAGGAACTCTAAATGTACACAATGGCATTCTATCATGTGGCAAGTTACAATAATGGCATCGGTTTTAATCTTCGACCAGGGCGGGCTGACGCGACCTTCTTGGAGCTTGTTTTCATTATAACACCATTGTTTATGATTTCTTTTATATTATTAAATTTGTTTGGAAATTTCAATTCAAAAACAAATCATTACTTCGTTAAAAATTATTTCTAGTCTGATACCGACAAAATTAGCGAAATCAGGTTTTGTCCCTCAACGATTTTGTTATATGTTTGTTAAAGTAAAAAAACAATATTATGATATCTATTTTTCAGCTTTACACTGTACTCCACGTTAAGACGCTTCTATTCGCTTTTCTCTCAATTTTCAAGACATTGCGTGTTACGTAGCAGTAATCTTCGCCGCGCTGTGTCTTCTTACCAAAGCTAGGAAATAAAAACAATTAATTTCCTTGCTCAGAATAATTAATTCCCCCGAGTTGGAATTGAAACCGCAACCTTCACGTTAATACAGTCAGATGCTGCCCACTATGCTACGACTGTCTCTATGATATTTACAGAAAAAATAAGACTAATATGTATATAAATATTTTTTTTATATAACAGTAAATTACTTGAATGCATGACTTACCATCTCATTTTAAATAACTACCAAATCTTTCTTCTTTTTCAGAAAGTAAGGATAAAAAATCTTTCATTTCGGCTGTGGAATGACAAAAAGTTTTTCAGTTTTCCAATATAATTCATATATAATAATAAACTCAATAATAAGATAAACGTCATTTTATATATTTTAAAGAGTTTAGTCTTCTTTTAATTGAAATTTGAATCCACATATTTCGCGTGCAATATCATAGGTACAATACACAATTACAAATATATTTTTTCCTCTACAATGCCATAATAAAAAATAATAAAATTATCGTCCAAATATAATGGAGACGGGATTCTTTATTCGGGAGTAGTGTTGGGCGCAAGCCAAGATATCGAATATATCGATAGTAACTTACATAAGAAATCAATTAACAAGCTATTGTAGCAGATTACATTTTATTATATGCTATAATATCCTTGTGCTACTTCCGGTACTTTATTAGAAGCACTTATAAACAAATGATGTGTACATTTTTTTACAACTAGCGGAAAGATTGAGAACGTTAGCATATAATATTATTTATTATATGTTATGTATTATAATATATTTATTACTGAATTAAAATTATTAGTGTTTGCCTTAGAAAAGTATTTTTACGTGCCTTCAAAAACTGTCTATCTCCTCTACCTAAAAGAATGTATTTATCTCCTCTGTTATTACACGAGGCCGAAAGCGGCCATATATAAAAAAATGATAACCACTATTGTACCACTACCATTTAATTGGTTTTATTTATTTAAAGGCATCGTTAAGTTAGTGGTGACTCAATCTTCGGCGGCGCCCATGTTCCATTATAATTTTATTCTTCTCAGAAGTTTATTTGCTTAATATATTTTTTCTGTCAGGCAAGACCAATCACCAACCACTCTTTGGCAAGATAAATCACAGTTCCGGATTTTACCAAAAAAAAAAATCAGGTAACTGTCTAACTAAAAAAAAAATTTTGTATAAAAATAAATAATAATTTACATTTTCGATATCGATACTTTCCATCGTTGATTCACTCAATGAAATCGATGATCGAACACCTGTTAAGAGGCTTAGTATTCATTTGCCGTCTGACTGTAGTACTGTAGTCTGTACTTCGTTTAATTCTTATTATTTCCCTAACTTTTAATTATTTATTCAATTTTCTTTGTTATTTCTTACATAGTGCTTTGAGAATGTAAAATATATTTATTTATCTTTACTTAGAAATCGAGTAGAGTGTTTACTTATGAACTGGGATGAGAGAGCGTGGTCACTTTTAAAATTATTAAGTGCTCATCAAGATATCACTTATTAGATTTGAATTATTTTCATTCCTTTGTTCTGGTAACAAGACAAAGTGTGGTGTTGATTTCCTCCACTTACGTAATGTCTCGAATATTATGCGGAACGTGGGAGTGCCTCAACACTATGTTGCCCCTGCGTACCCTGTTATATACAGGATGCAGCGTAAAGGTAAGCAGGTTAGGTAGAGCGATTCTACCGTTTAGATATTTTCGTACCCACATTCCGCCCAATATTCAAAAATTGCATGCTGAGAGGCGAAGCTCAACGCCGTGATCCCAGAAAGCGAGATTAATTCATACTAGGAAATGTATTCAGTAATTCATTCTTCCGACTACGAAACGAACTCACAACCGTCACGTTTACAGTCAGACGTTGTACCGCTGCGTCACTATGGGCACTGAGCTACTCAATAAACACAAAATAAATAAATTTGAATGCAAAAATACAGATCTATCCAGCTTTTCGAATAAATATAAAACTTAGTTGAGAATTTCCCAAACACAAGCAGTTGTTGCGACAAAGTTCCATGATTTCCATTTCAACGGTGTTTCTAGTTGATGCAACACGAGTTACAACGTTGTCGAAACAGCTTAGAATACTTTCTAGCCCTACTAGTAAGCTGGCGTCCGCTTTAGTTGAAATCGCTTTTCGAGATGCAATTTGTGATTATGTATTTAAAAACCAATCTGATGTGGTATTTTTTTAACGTCACTCTTTTTGCTAGAATCAAGACAGTGTGTGTTCTACTTTCTACTAGAATTCGAGATATTGTATTGTGTGTTGTGGATCTCAACGCCGTGCTTTGCCTTCATTCTCCTCCTGTTTGCCCTGCGTTATGTGGGATACCGTGTAAAGACAGAAATAAAATAAGTAAAACATTGGAGAAAATCTAATATCATCAATTCTAAAATAATTTTTAAATGAAAGTATGCATAACTGATAGAAAAGGGACCTTTAATAAAAAAATATTTGTAAAAACAAAAATCCCGACTGCATCAAATTAAAAAGAAAATAAACAAGCCCAATAGTTTATTAGGATTTACAGTCGGGACCTCTTTAAAATATGCGGGGTTCCTGGTGAAGATTTTATTGATTGAAGAATTACTTATAGGTCCCGACTGTTAATCCTAATAAACTATTGGGCTTGTTTATTTTCTTTTTAATTTGATGCAGTCGGGATTTTTGTTTTTACAAATATTTTTGTATTTTTAATTTTTTGTTAGAATTTATTATGGTAATAACAATCATGATATACCTTTTTAAAATCCTGAAATTAAGTTCTTGAATTTGATACCCATATTGTGGTATTCGAAACGAAAAAAAATTTTTTCACTAAGTCCAATTGCGTACCACAGCCGCCATGATTATTTTTTATTAACGTCAACTATCTAAGAACACTCGGGCTGCTAATACGAATCTAACGATACCTCAAATATGTAAATCCGTTCAGCGGTTCTGGAGATACGAGGTAATAAAGAATATTACATACATACAAGATACGCGCGAAAAACATAACCCTTCCTTAGCAGTCGGGAATAAAACAACAGACAAGCCTAAATTATAGATAAGTCAATTTCAACTTTTATCTACAATTTTTATAATGACTATTCTCTAGATGGAATTTATAGTTCTGTCATGTAAATTTGAAAATGAGACAGTCTGATCGCCCGATAACTTTGTCGTATCACAGCGGCACACGCATTATGAGTTCGATTCCCATTCAGGGGTATAAATTATTTTCATTTAGTCTGGCAACAAGCTTCAACACGCAATATTTGAACGAACGAAAATCGAGCAGTAAGTGGGGAACGGAGTATATTCACACTAGGTGCACTCTGCCTACATTGCTATAAGCGAGATACATCGTGAATAAATACACAAATCAGCTTCACGCTGTACCCGCACACAGCAAGGTAGGCAGAGGGAACGTAGTGTTAAGACACTCCGTTCCCCATTTTCAGCTGAATTCTGGAGGCATTGCGTGTTGAGTGGCAGAACGTCGCGCTTTGCCACTACACCAGAGCGAATAAATGGAAATATAAATTTAAGTAAATATTTCATCTCCTCGAGTGGGGATCGAACCCACAACCAGTCGATTTACAGTCACACTTTGTGCCCCTGCGCCACGACTGGCCTCATAAATAATAAGAATAAATAAAAGAACATTAAATAAACTAAAGAACTCTATCACCTTTAATCTTATAAATATCTTTGCGTTTAAAGTCGAGTTTCCCATATCACCAAAATCCTATCCCAGCATCCACGCTCATAGGTTCCACTGAAATGCAAATATGTAATCTACAGGTGTTAAGCTATGAATCCTCTCGCCTATCTCCTTTGCTATAAGCACGTAATCCCGAGGCTAAATCCTCACTTTTAAGAATTCTTCTTTTACTTTTTCTTTGAAACGCTTGTTAAATTATTTTGAATGAGCGGTTTAATTTTTTTCTAATTAAATATATAGTTTTTATTACATTTTAATTTTTGGTAATATTAAACGCGCTTTTGGGTTACGTCACTCAACAGAAAATAGCTCATAAGTGCCGCGCTCTGGTAAAATGTAGCACGGCGTTTAGTTCCGGCGCAAACTACGTTACATAAGGCAAACGGAGTAGCTCAATTCTACGTTTTTACTGCTTATTCTACTGTATATGGAGGCTATATTATGTGATAAAATATCAATAATGTAACTTAAGTTAAGTATTGACTTTAAATTTTTCCCATGATTTTTCTTTGTATCTATCTCTTAATCTAAAACTTATTGTTAGATTATGATATCAGAACTTTAAATTAAGTTAACTATAAAAGATTGATAGTGAACTTGATCCTCATTCGGGAGAATGATTATATGTAAATAAAAAAAATCATAATTCGGCGGCTGCCATGTGTGGAATGCAGCATGAAAAAATATTTTCCGACAATGATAAGCAAAGTCCGGCGTTAAGTTCCGCCACTCAATATGCTACGTCTCGAAACATTAGGTTCCTTCTACCCTATATATAAAGCCAATAAATAGCAATCGATTACTAATTATAAGTTTGGTGCTAAAAGAATAATACACACAATGTACGTATTACATATAGGAATTTGTATTTCAACCTAATACAATGATGTTGAATAAATTACTTTCGATTGTAGTCTGTTTAATTTAATTTTTTTTTACTTTTTAGATTAAAATTTTTATAATGAAATAACCAATATATTTAGAAAAATGTATACAAATTGAACGTAGCCGAAGTTGAACCTTCTGAATAAGAATTTCGTCATAGCTCCAAAGCTTTTGATATCCGCTACGACTAAATTTTTATACGTTTCTTAAATATTTTTCTTTCCTTGGTGTAGAATATTGTTATATTCTACTACTAAAATAAAGTTTTTTTTAATACATCTTTGTTCTTCCCAATACGACATATTTACCTAACCAATGGTCAGATTTTTTTTGCTTTTACGCAGACCACCCGTGCTTTAGGATAGATGTGCTCTACAGACTGTTACTGTGGGAGTCATCTAAGGAAAACCTAATACTACCCACTAAAAACCCTACAGAAACCATCTCCATCTACATATATATGATATACATATATATGATACGTCACAGGATCGCTCGCTCATGCCACTACGAAGCCCCAGTGGAAGACTCTACTTTGCTTTACCTGGCTAGATCTATTATATCTTACTTAGATGATGTATAAGCGCGATGTTGAGAGTAAGAAATTTCTTACAAAATTAAAATCGATATATGGTTTCAACAGTAAAAATTGTGACGAGAGTTCATTTTTCTCTTTAAATGTGTACAAAACGATACAAAAATACTTAGAATAAGTAAAAGATTTTGTATTGTATCGGTAGTACCCTTACTCTAGGTTATGAAAGCTTGGTGTTTAAATAATTTCTGAATTCGTAATTTCAGGGAAAATATTTACCACGTATTTTTTTCAATTTTTCTGGTTCACTATGGTTCTTTTATTCAAAATTAAATGACTAGAGATTATAAGACTCGTTAATAAGAACTAAATGAACTATATTAAGAATTTAAGCTCTAAGGAACTAAGCCTATTTATTTTAAAGACTATTAATTTTGAATAGTTAATTCGTTAAATAAATTCAGCTTCACGCTGAATCCCGCACACAGCAGGGTAGGCAGAGGGAATCTAGTGTAAGACACTTTTACCAATTTCCACTGAATTCTGGAGACATTGCGGGTTGAGTGGCAAAATTCAACGCCGCGCTTGGCTTCGACTCCCGAGCGAAGAAATAAAAATATACATTTAAATAAATATTTCATCTTAATTCATCAAAAAGAAGAATTATATATATTTTTTGTTTCACAAGAATTTAATTGAATGTCCTTGTGTCTCTGTTGCTATATAGGATTTCAAAACACAATTTAACAAAAATGAGGCCGTCGTGGCGTAGCGGTACAGTGTAGCGGTCTGATTATAAGCGCTACGGCTGTAGGCTCAAGTTCAACTCGGCCGTATGAATTATTTTCATTTCCTTGCTCTGGTAACAAGGCAAAGCGCAGTGTAGAGTCTCGCTACTCAAAAACTCAAAAACTGGGCGGTCCGTGTGGAACGGAGTGCATTCATACTAGGTTCCCTCTGGTATATTTGGGATACAACTTAAATTAAATATGACAAAAACAATTATACGACCAACTAATAAATTAAATTAGTTTTGTTCATAAAAAGTAGTACTTTATTTTTATCTTCATTAAATATAAGTGCTTATAGTTCAACAGATGCTGATCATCCTGTCCTCATAATCTAGGTACAGTTAGTAGCTCTACAGGTGTTAAAGACATAACACATTTACCCGACTGTGTCCCGGCGCCTCGCCGTCTAAGGTACAAAGCCTGTTTGTTTTTAAGGCCCAGTGACCGAGTGTGGAATCGACCGACGCATGCGTTAATACGCTCGTAGGGATGACTGACGAGCGATTTTGTATTGGTAAAATCGATTTTAACATCGATGTTAAGTTAAGTGACGATTTTTTTGTGATTTAACACCGGTTTTTGTAAAGTATTTGGATGGTGTTTCAGAATGTTTATTTATTTGTTGTTGTAAATTTTGATTGGTTTGTGTTAGGGACGTTTAGCACTTGTTAATAGAATTTGTTCTATATCATAATTAAAAAATAAACGGTTAAGTGTGAGTTAGACTAGCACACTGAGAGTGCCGTACAAATTTTATGGATGTATTTCAAGGAAAGTACAATTTATAAGAGTTGAGAAATTTGAATTTGCATCCACATTGTTTGTGATCTTCTTTGCTTACTTACAGAATTGTAAGTACTCATATCCTGACAAATTTCATAATTCTAGGTGAACAGAGAGTAACGTATTGGTTTTCATCTAATGTCCTTAGATTGATTTACAAGTGCAATTCTTCTGTACATCAAGGGACTCTACCTTACCTTGCTTGCTTGATACCTCTACGAGACGACTTAGATTCTCTACTAAAATGTAATGCGATTGTAAAAGTATGTTGTAGCTATGTAAGTATAGAAATAGTAGCTATCTACGTCATTTAATTCTTGGCTTCTTATGCATGCAATATTTTTACAGCTTACTGAAAATTGAAAAGAAAAACAAAATATTCGACAAAATGCACTAGTGTCAGTTTAAAAAGAAAGAAGGCGAAAAACTTTTAATTTCGACCATACCGATACTCGATTAATATGATCCAATCTCGATATCTCGTATAGAATCGACATAGCCTTTTCGAATGTAAAATCGATAAAGGCTGTCTCGGGCGGGCGTCACTTAGACAGTCGCGTCCCGCGCCGCGCCCAGCACGCGCGTCCCTGCGTCCAAGCCGCGTACAAAATTATATCTAATGCGATTTGTTTACATGATACCTACTACACGTGTAAAGTAATGGCCGATGTGTAAATCTAGAGGCATCTAACTGGTAAGTTATTACAAGAAAACCCTTTATATTTCAGCTTAATCGTTATATAGAGGTAACTTAACTAAAATCTAATTTTCCGAAGTCAAGTCTTCACGTTTTTAGTGAAATTTTCTTTGTTTTTACAAAGAAAATGCAATTTAAATGGGCTCTATCTTTATATTATATTAAATATAATAAGATAAGGTTGTCATAGAGATGTAGCCACGTGTGTTTCGTTCAAGTCAATGTTGGTTGCTGATATAGCAAAATATGTTTAGCTGTTACTAAAGACCCCCGCCCCGAGTTTAATCAAATCATCCGATTATCTGTTTAGTGTAACCTCTTTAGTTCAGGAAGGTTACATGGAAAACTGTGCGTTTTCACGAAACATATTGTAGTATGCAATTGTTTAGTGCGAGAGCAAAATAACTATAGCTGGCTTGGTTTTCTATGATTAAGTAAGAATTTGTATATATAAAAGTGTTTTAGAGATATTGTAGTTGGTATTTGGACGGACATACAATTTTTTTTCTTAATTTTTAGTTTTGTTTTTAAGATATTTTGTTAAAAGTGAAACTTCGAGATTAAATTAGCTATATTTTTGGGTGCTTAAATCATATTCTGTATATTTTTTTTTCAGAATTATTATATTGAGATTATCTTAAAAAAATCTTCTTTGAATTTTTAAAGCTATATAAAATATAAATATCGTTAAAACTTTTTATAGAAAAATGTTTCTATTACATACATCTAGCTATCTTTAATATATGTAAATGTAAGAACTTCAAATTTTAAATGTATATAACATATTATTATAAATAATATTGTGCATTTTATTTTTCTTTGAAATTTCTTCTTCTATTATTTCGTTGTTATATTACCATATTTTGATATTAGTCGTGTTTTTGTGCTTAAAAATACAAATTAAAAAGTATTCGATGTAGACGAAAATCACAAACAAAATAAATATTCT
>JAATLQ010036882.1:25529-47705 GCA_013421005.1 Heliconius erato x Heliconius himera | reverse complement strand
TTTCTATTACATACATCTAGCTATCTTTAATATATGTAAATGTAAGAACTTCAAATTTTAAATGTATATAACATATTATTATAAATAATATTGTGCATTTTATTTTTCTTTGAAATTTCTTCTTCTATTATTTCGTTGTTATATTACCATATTTTGATATTAGTCGTGTTTTTGTGCTTAAAAATACAAATTAAAAAGTATTCGATGTAGACGAAAATCACAAACAAAATAAATATTCTAGTGAAAATTGTGACGTCAATATAACAAGAGACCTCATTTAAACGTTCAAAACGCTTTCAAATTGACTGTCTTAATTTTCTTTTTTATGCGGTTTAGTTTAACTTCTTAAGCTCAAACGTTAAATGGAAATAAAAAACTTATTTTTTATCTGTAGATGTTTATATTGTCAATATTTCTAAAGCAATCTTTAATAAAAAAAATAAGTTGCTAAAATTATAGTCATTTACCATATGGTATAAATTTGCGCGGCGCTGGGTTCCGCCAACACAGTGTTTCGAAATTATGTGTAAATTGGTGTCTTAGCATTATGTTTTCTCTCAACATATTCAATTGTATATAACAAAGATATATTTATTTGGAGAATGTATAAAATTTGAACATAGCGAGATTTGAACCCGCACCTCTTGGGAACCGAAAGTCAAAACCCACTACCTTCAAGTTGTTATACTACTGTTTTCTAAATAAGTCTTTTTTACAAAATATGAAATAAAACTTGAAAATGTTAAAAAAAAAACACAAAAATTGATTAGTTTTTTTAGGTATGTTATTATGACAACCAGCTCTTTCCTTTTCTAGTCATAGAGTATGCCCTTATTTTCGTTTTTACGTATGCATGATTTTTCATACGTATGTACATATATTTTCCATTCCACCCTATTTCATAAGACGGAAGTTGTATCCGTAGCTGAATATATTACAAAATCAAATGGGATACTTCTATAATGTGCAACGTGTTAGGTGTAGGTTTGATCCCATGTAGCCTAGGTGCTTATAATATTGATTTCTATAACCATTTTAATTATAACAATAAAGATAACTGCAATAAAGAGGAAATGAAATATTTCTTTAAATGTATATTTCCCTTTCTTCGCTTTGGTGTCGAAGCATAGCGCGGTGTAGAGCTCCGCCACTCAACACGCAATGCCTCCAAAGTTCAACGGTAAATGGGAAACGGAGTGTCTTAACACTAGGTTCCCTCTGCCTACCCGGCTGTGTGCGGGATACAGCGTGAAGCTGATGACTATAATAATAGCACAATACTGTATATTACGTTTTTTAAATTTCCATTTCATCTAGATTCATAGATTAGAAGACAAAAGAAGAATTTTACTAAAAATTCAGAATAAATACATGTAATTTACTTAATTACCAGACAGCTATTTATTTTATTAATCAATGTTTACTTACAACGAATTGTAGCCCCTAACTTTTGTTGCGTGGTCATCAAAACATCTTTTAGTGATCTCTCTCTCTCTTCCAAAGAAAATTTGGCATATA
The DNA here is from genome assembly GCA_013421005.1 of Heliconius erato x Heliconius himera. Taxonomy (NCBI): domain Eukaryota; kingdom Metazoa; phylum Arthropoda; class Insecta; order Lepidoptera; family Nymphalidae; genus Heliconius; species Heliconius erato x Heliconius himera. The sequence goes on along the minus strand of JAATLQ010036882.1, from coordinate 46,187 downwards.
AGTATGTATGTGTATTCTAACACTAATAATTTTAGCTGTGTGTTGTCTATTAGTCACTGAGCAACGGAAAAGTTTTATATACAGAAAAGAAATACTTAGCAGTCCATAGATTCATCATGCTACAACCCATCACGTTGTAGGGGGAAGACCCAGAGCAGTGCCTGTGACTTGGGACCCTACACCTCCTCCTCCTATCTCCTGTCATATATAGATAAAATATCATACAAAAATAAAAGACCAATCTCATTTCACGTTTACATATTTATCAAATTATTTAATCAATAAACTATATATTAATTTCGCACTCGGCAATAATCAATTTGATATATGTATATTTATAATGAGAATATGAGTTCTCGTGGAACCTATTAAAATCGTTTACTATTCATTTTAACTGCATACCTACAACAGTTTGATATATTTTGAAGCTAATTACAAATTAAGGCTATTGTAGCGCTATGGCACTGAGTGTTTGACTGTAATCGCGATGGTTTTAGGTTCGATTTCGACTCGGAGTAATAATATATTTAAATTGTTTTCATTGTAGAGTTCTTGAAAATAAAGAAGCTTCTGTTTTCATATCTGTTATGTATATCAGAAATAAATGTGAACATAGATGAATAAAAATTACTATACCTAGTCCAAAATATATTATAGCAGAAGGATTTAGTAAGTTTAAAATCTTAACTACGTATTCTATTTCTTATTTTTGTTCAATTTTAAAAAATAATCGTAAAAATATTTTCGTTGCCCGCAACGTTGTTTACCTGAGCAGAGAACGTGGGAAACCTAAATTTTTCTTCTTTCAGTAGGAATTTCGAGAAACCCCCGCTTATAGGTCTTTTCACTCTGGTCTTCCTCCATCATCCTAAATCCAGTAGTTTCGTCTGTATGCTGTATGTCAGTAACGAATAAGTTTTATATATATACATATATCCGTAAACAGCTTTAAGCAATACGCTTTTACGTTAATTTTAAAATAAATATAGTAAAAATCGAAATTATTTTCACATTAATAATAATTTTATATCATTCACTATTAACTTCCTTTCCATTATTGAAAATCCATTTACGAAATAAAATTTTACAAATAAACAAATTCTTATTTTTATTTATAACTTGTAGCAAGGAAGAAACTATAAAATAATGTAATATTAATAATCACCCAGAGGTCAGACGAGAAACATAGACGCAAGCGTGAAAGTGTAACCGCGAAGGGTTGTGGGTTCCGTTCCCGCTCGATGAAATGAAGTATTTAATATATTCTTTTCATCACTCTGGTAACGAGGTACAGTGCAATGTTTCGAGAATTTCATATGTAAAAGATTTTGACTGTAAATGTGCCTTCCTCATCCGAAATACTTAATTATCTCCATTCTCCCACTCTGACAAGACTCCGCAACTCAACATACAATGTTTCATAATTAGAATATAATAAAAAATACGTCGTTTGAGCTATATGTTAAATAGTTACAAATGTACTGAAACTTACAGTAGTGACTTCATCCTATTATAAGACAGTACAACAGTTTTATATTTAAAAATATTTTTATTTTCCAAGTTATTAATAGACTGATATCACCACCAAACCCGCTCTTCCTCCACTTGGTCAAATAGAAATATTCGACCGAAACAGTTGTGTATTGACATACGACAGTATACCCGAGGTTTACTTTGACCACAGGTACAGTAAACCAGTAACCCTGTTCCCTGAAAATGAATTATCAAACTTGAATTGAAGCTTTTAGTTCGAACCAGTAGTTACTGAAATTACTTGCGTTTAACAAAACAAAACTCTACAGCTTTATAATATAAGTATACAGAAGAGTAGAGAGTGTTTTAACTCTAATTTATCTCTGCCTATTTTCTTCTGCAAGTCAGCAGATGCGTAAATATTTTTAAAAAAATCTTAGTTAGTTTAGATTGCTTGTGTATAACGAAATACGATCGTATTAATTACATAGAGTCCACTAATCGAGAGAGGTTTCTACGAAGGATTCATTAGGACTGTATAAAAAGTTATTTAATAGTTGTGTATAGTGGTGGCTTTTACTTGCGCGTACTATTATTTCAGTGAAAAGTCAACAACTTGCCTTTTTTGTACAGTAGGTATAAAGATCTTAGTGATTTGCCGATTTTCGTCCAATTTTCGTCCATTTAGAAGCATTTTGTTGATGACGAAACGCCATGGTATGTCAAACCGGTCCAAATTTTCTTTGATTTATGTCTCTATTTACCTCATTTCAATATTTGTAATTGTTATTTTTATTGGACACGAGTCGTACGTAGCCCACAATTTCGATTGCGTGGATTATGAATCGTGTCGTAGGTTTTTTGGGAAATCCTCTTTAAATACTAACCTGTACTCCCTAAGTAACCTACATTCCTTATTCCTGAGTTGTGCGCCTTGTGGTTCCTGTTTGTGTATTGTTTATAAAAAAAGAAAAAGTTTATATATTATATATACATTCGGTTTCAACAAAATATACTTTATATATTTTAATATTTGTATTTATTTCTATAGAGGAATGAAGTAACTTGAAACTAGTTCCGTTTGCCTACCCTGATATGCGGGAAATAGCGTGAAGCAATGTTTTTTAATATAGAGATAGATATGAGGCCGTTGCCGGGGCCGTGGCTGAGAGCACAAGCGTGTTATTGTGAACGCGATGGTGGTTTCGTGGTTAGATTCCCAAATGGGGGAATGAAAAATATAATATTTTCGATTCCTCGCTCTGGTAACGAGACATTGGAGAATGGAAGTGCCTTAATGGGAAAGGAGTGTTTTAACACTAGGTCACTGGGTTCTTAAAAAAATAGACATGATCCTTATTCTAAAAATACATTTATGTAAATAAAATATACAAATACAAAAAGGAAATTTCTTGTTTGTATTAACGCATCTCCAATGTATGTGAGAGAGAGAGAATTTGGATGGATTTTAAATTTATGTCATAATATGTGCGTACATAATATTTTATTCCCCTCAGAATATAATTTAGCCGAAATATCGATTTCAGATCAGGCAACATTATAAAAAGATACTTATGTATGTATGTATGTATGTTCCATACAAAAAAAACCAATCACATATCGATGAGCACTTTAAAAGCTCCATACGGCTGGCTATATCTGTAAAAAATTAAAGAATCATGAGTGTTATAAATTCGCTGAAAAAACACCGACGCTGCCAAAATGAAGTGATTAATGCAAATTGCACCGCGGCGGCAAGATTACGTTCAATGTCAGGCCTTTTGTTACCCCCTGTACGGGTATCTGTATTGAACTACCCGGTATTTGAAAAAAATGTATTTTCACGCTTTTTCCCGCATATCAGGGTAGGTAGTGGGAACCTAGTGTTAAGATATTTAGAATTTTCGTGATATTGTTTGGTAATTTGTGGATCTTAACGCCGTAGATTATTAGTAGAGCAGGAAAATGGAATAATTTAAATTATTCCCTCCAATTGAATGATTGAACCCGCAACCATAAAGTTTTAAGTTTTATACTGTGCTACTCCATCATGATACCCTATCATATTGTTGAACTAAAATATTTTAAAAAGTTTTTGTTAAAACATGCCTTAGCATACCAATAAACCGTATGGAAAATAAAATGATTCAAATGATTTCAATTAAAATGTTGTAAAAATATTATTCTAAAGGTTTTATTAAGTACGTATATAATATTTTTTTTTATTTTCATCTATTAAGATAGCTTGCGCTAGCTTGCCTCTAGACATGTCACGTGTTCTAACATTGCATCAGATGTAATAAGACCTGAGCAACGCCCACATTGCATCTCTAAATATAAATATTCCACCTACAAGGTGTTAAAATTATCTTCAAGTAGGTCCCTTTAAGTGATAAATGTTTTTACCTTTTACAAAAGATTTTTTTTATCAGGTTCACGTTGTATCCTGCACACAGCGCAGTAGGCAGAAAGAAGTGTTAAGACACTCCGTTTCCCATTTCAGGCATTGTGAGTTGAGTGGGGATATTCAACGCCGCGCTTTGCCTCGACATCAGAGCGAAGAAATGAAAATATAAATTTAAATAAATATTTCACTTCCTCAACTGGGGATGGAACCGGTCGCGGTTACAGTCACATACCTGTCCGCACCACGACTGGCCTTAAAGATAACTTAAAGTAAAATCAAAATCAGCTTCACGCTGTATCCCGCTCACAGAGTAGGCAGAGGGAACTTAGTGTTAAGACACTCCGTTCCCCACTAGCCTGAATGTCTTTAGAAATCGGCGGAAAGTTGGGAAAAAATAACTTATTTTAATATATTCACACTATTCATTTATTTGATAGCAGTTTCGAAATGAAGTGAGGTCCTTACAATACGAGCATGTCCCTAATTGGTTTTGTCAAAAAATAGAAAGTTATATTACTCGATAGAATATTTATTAGCATTTGGTTATAACAATAGTGGACAAAACATATTTTCTTTAACAGCGTAGGCAGAGTGAAGCTAGAGTTAAGACACTCCGTTCCTCAATTTTCAAGACATTGTGTGTTTAGTGGTGGAACTCAACACTGCGTTTGGATTTTGGCAAAGGAAGGGACAGAAAATAATTATTTCTCCCCAGCGGTAATCAAACCCACTACCGTCGCGTTTACTGTAAAATTTTGTGCGTCTGCACCACGACAGCCTCGATTGTTATTTAAATAGTAACATTTAAACCTATAAGAAACTAAAAAACTGATATAAATTTAAAAGTTAGTACTTAGTTTATGTTCAGAATAAAGATAATTTATTTTAAGTACCTACCTGAGCGAAGGGATATCGTTAGGAGGCTCGTTAAATATAAATAGATCAAGGTTCCACCATGACTTGTGACAGTGTACTCCGCGTCAAAATACATTAATCTTTAAATTAGTTTGGATATTAAACATCTTAGTGACATAAAAAAAAAAAAATTAGCTTCACGCTGTATCCCATGTAGTGTTAAAACACTCCGTTCCCCACTTTTCGCCGAGTTCTAGAGGCATTGCGTGTTGAGTGGCGCAACTCAACGCCGTGCTTTGCCTCGACACCAAAGCGAAGAAATGAAAATATAAATATTTCATTTCCTCGAGTAGGGATCGTACGCACAACCAATCAATTTTACAGTCACACTTTGGGCCCCTGTGCCACGACTGGCCTCAACGCATGATTTTCAATAAAATGATTGTTTTATAATGTTGATATAAAAGCGGTGTTTTTATTAAAATATATTTATTAGTATTCGTATATATGAATATATTACTGGCTTCATTCTGGCGGAGACTCTTAACGATGAATTAGCTATGCTTAAATTGTTATATGTAGAATATATTGTAATTTCACCGAATTCTGGAGGCATTGCATGTGCAGTGGCGTAACTCAACGCTGTGCATTGTCTTGTTACTAGAGCGAGAATGAAAATATTCCATACCTTATTTCCTTAAGTGGGAATTGAACCCCCGATCTATCGTGCTTACGGGCTCACGCTTGTGCCCCCGTGTTGTTAAAACAGTTAATACTACCAGATTTGTTAACACACAACTATAATCTATTTTCATATAAAAATTTAGTTGAAATAAAAAGGATTAAAATGTTGCTATTCTATATTTTTTTTACCTACAAATGTATAAATTATTTATTTTTAACAGTACAGCCATTAAGCCGTTTGAAACTGAAGTAAATCTGTTAGAATATAAAAAAGTTCTAATAACAGATTTCTATTTAGATTAAAATGCTTTGCCTAGAGACCGTCGTAGCGCAGGGGCACAAGCGTGCGACGGTAAGTGTAAATGATGGGGGTCAATTCTCACTCGAGGTAATGAAACATTAATTTTTTTCCATCTCTGTGCGTTGGAAACCGTTGGTAAAGCAAAATGCGGCGTTAAATTCCGTCACTCAACACGTGATGCTTCAATAATTCAGTAAAATGTGGGGAGCGGAAGTGTCGGATTGAGAAATGGAGTGTCTGGACTCTAATGAACACTAGGTTCCCTCTGCCTACGCTGCTACGTATGGAATAAAGCGTGAAGCTAAAAAAAAAACTAAAAAAAACATACATAAACAAACTAAATAATCTTTCCACATAACAATGTAAATCACAACATCCACAGATAATAATTTATCATTTTTTAATATACAGAAAAGTTATCGTCGATGTTCTATTCTGTTATTATTTAAGCTATAAATTGGCAAACGCTAACATAGGATTGGTTATTTATTAAATAAATATGTCACCATTTAATAAATGACCATTGGTCATGTGAATGTGGGGTTTTACGTCCAAACTGTTGGTCCAAAAGTTTATTGTAATAGAATATATTTTATAATACTTTTATTTTACATTAAAGCAAGAGAAATATTTTAGAAAGTGTATAAAGATATAGTCATTTCGAGAGTCGAACCCGCATCCCTTTTTCTAGAATATATGTTTATGAGTTAACTGAGGCCAGTCGTGGCGCAAGGGCACACGGGTAAGTGTGACTGTAAAACCGACTGGTTGTGGGTTCGATTTCCACCCGAGGAGATGAAATATTTATTTAAATTTATATTTCCATTTTTTCGCTCTGGTGTTGAGGTAAAGCGTGGCGTTGAGTTCTGCCACTCAACACGCAATGCGGGATACAGCGTGAAGCTGAAGTTAACAAAAATATTTTCCCCATAAATTAAAAACAAATTAAAGAATATATAGGTAAATATGTGGGAAATCATTAAAGATGATTAAAATAAAATAATGTCGATAGATCTAGAATAATAAATAAGAAATAATATTTAATAATTTAAACGTATGCTGTATACATAGTTCACTCTGTTCTCTTTGTTGAGAACCTAGTAAGAGAACCTAGTGTTATGAAATTCCGTTCCCTGTTTAACACTAGGTTCCCTCTGACTACCTTGCAAATTGCGGTATAGGCACAGCATAGGGAAACAAAAAAAACTTAACTAATCGCTTCACGAATAAATTGGCATTAAATTAAAACAAAAAAGTAAAATTGACAAATAAAATACGTCCAATATTAAGAGTTGGTCGCATTGCTCCAATGTGTGGAGAAACCATAAAAATTTTATATCGTCGCGTAACAAAAGTACTGTGAATTTACTACACATATGGCTTACTTAAAATTGATAGTCAATAGTAACTGAAGTTTGTTTATTTCATCTGGTGGGTTTTCTTGGCCTTTTAAAATGGTTTTTAAACAAGTAAGAGTACGGTGTTGAGCACCACCACTCAACAAGCATCTCCAAAATTTGGCGGAATGTGGTTAACGGAGTGTCCTAAGATTCTGTACCCTCTGCCTGCTACTGCGGGATACAGCGTGAAACTTAAAAAAATAATAACAAAACTATTAGATGAGATAACAGATGATAGATTTGAAAAAATATTTTATTGTTTTATCCGCCAAATAGGAGGTATAGGCAGTGAGCACATAGTGTGAAGTCGTCGGTACTCCGGTCCTGAATTCGGGATATTGCTAATTGATTCACGCATGGCGGAGCTTAACGCTGCGTTTAGTCTTGACGGGAAAATAAAAACTGTTCATTACTCCAAGTGAAAATTTAACCCACAATTATCGCATTTATATTATTACTATTCTTACCTTTTGGTGCCATTTGTGGCACCAAAGCACGGGAGTTCGACTGTAATTGTTGTGGGTTTGATTCCCACTCGGGAAAATGAAATATTTCATATTTTCTTTTCCTCTCCCATTCAAGTGGTGAACGGAAGTGTTATGTTGGGAGCGGAGTATTTTTACACTAGGTTTTCAGGTTCCCTTTGCCTATTCTGCTATGTGCGGGATACAGCGTGAAGTTGGAAAAATATATACAAATACTTACTTCCACGCATCTCCACACTTTGCGATGTGATATCATCAGTAAATCAAGTGAAAGAACATTGTACTACTTAAATATACATTTCACCGAATAAATATTGCGTGTCAAATCACGTTATATTTTCTCTAATCAAAATCTAGTGAAACGAAAATATTCAAAATAAAAAGTATTTTCTCAGTGAGATCAATACGCGACTTTCGTTCACATATTTATTTTGGAAATATTATTACATATTGAGTAGCGGAACTTTCCGCCGCTATTTAATAAGACCTAAATAATATGAAAATATTTTACTAATATGCTTTCGAGACATTATTTAGTCGCGAAACTCAACGCCTCGCTATGTCTACTAGACCATAAACATGAAAATGATCGAATGAAATGAATGATTTAATCAATAAGAGAATGAATAAAGGAATGAAAAAATAAAACCGGTATTCCACTGCGCCACGACGTCACATCATCTACTTAAAACTTTAACAATATGTAAGATAAAACCTACACTCAGCCCAAGCTTGGATTTACACTAAATTATGTACTTCGTTTAATATAATGAAGTATAAAGTTGTTAGAACTTTACGTTCACTGACTCACTACCCACCGCGCTTTATCAAAGTAGTTTTAACCTTATAGTACTCTATATATTATATCTAGACTACTTGACATATTGCAATGCATTTTACCTCACTGTGCACTCTTGTATGTAAGCTTAGGAGTTTTAAAAAGTGTTTTTTCTACGTACGTTACCATAAAATACAATTTCTATTGGTATAGAGGCTGGTGAGGCTATCGAGAAAACAGCTCTTCGAGTCGAGGTTTTTTATGTTCTCTTCTAGGTGGAAGCTTGGTTTATTTTTTTTTATTATATACTAGCTGCGTCTTCGGTCGTATGGTTTAGTTAATTATTACAATGTGTCCTAGGTTATCACAAAGACAGTGGGTTGTTCTAAGACTGTACTATATAGTTATAGTAGCATATAGCCTTCCTTGATATGCAAGGATACGGAAGGTTCTTCTTCAATTGGAATCAATAGTTCTTGAGATTAGTACGTCCAATTAAATATACTCTTCAGTTCAATATAAAGTTACACATTTTAGGATAGGTAAAGTAGGTGATTTTCTCGTAGTTTAGTTTGTATGTATGAACCTGAAAGTCTGTATTATGGATTAAAATTTCAGCCAGAGACTTGCTTTTCTATATTGCTATATATGCTTTTTAATTTCATATCTGTAATATATTTAGATAAAGAAATAAGTATGGTTTTGAGCTAATTAATAAAAGTTATATTGCATATTAAATAATAAATCATTCTTCATTATATAGTCGTAGTGACTTATTTACGAAAATGGAAGAAATGTAAATACATAAAGAAATAGAAAGACTAGCTTTAGTTTTATTTGAAACACTCAAACTCGCCTCGCCTTAAGATATAAATATTGGAACAAAAATAAATTCGCTGACGTGTTGACTTCAAATTGGAGCACAATAAAGTTGACAGAACGCTAGACGCCGTCGCACGTTTGATTTAATTTCTGATTGAACACGGTAGTTGCGAGTTCAAATTTATGATGAGTAATGTTATATATATTGAGGCCAGTCGTGGCGCAGCGGCAGGAAGTGTTACTGTAAAATCGAATGGTTGTGGGTTCGATCCCACTCGAGGAGATGAAATATTTACTTAAATTTATATTTCGATTTCTTGTGTCAAGGCTAAGCGCGGCGTTGAGTTCTGCTACTCAACACGCAATGCCTCCAGAATTCAGCAGAAAGTGGGGAACGGAGTCTCTTAACAATAGGTTCCCTCTGCCTATCCTGCTGTGTGCGGGATACAGCGTGAAGCTGTTTTTTATGTTATATATGTATATACTTAATGTAAGATATTATTATATTACTATAATATGATGAAGTTTCGCAACTAAATGAGTTTTTTTCTTTGTAGCTTCACATTTTATCCCGCATATAGCAGATATCTAGACATTGTATGAGGAACAGATTAACTCAACGTCACACTATGTCGTGTTAGAAGAGCGAGGAAATAAAAATAATTAATTCTCTAATCGAACCCAAAACAATCGCATTTTCAGCTGCACGCTGTGCCGCTACGTCACATCGGACTCAGTAAGAGCTTTTTAAATAAGCGAAAATGGATGATGGAGTAACATACTATAAAGTCATCTAATACTAAGGTTGTAACAAATGATTCAAAATCCATTTATTGTTTCGTTCTTTTATATATATGTATAATTTTTATGATCTAGCTCTGGTTAAAAAACGCGGCGTGGAATTCTGCCTGCCTGCACACAATGTCTCAAAAACTAAGCGAAAAGTGGGAAACGGATTGTGTTAACTCTGGGTTCCCTCTGCCTACCCTGCTGTTGTCTCATAAAATTATATTACATTCAAGTCAGAATATTTATTTAAATTATATTAAAAGAACCTAGAGTTAAGATACTCTGTTCCCTACTTTCTACAAAATTTTCAACACATTGTTTGTTAAGTGGAACTCAACGTTAGGCACTATCTCTCAATATGAATGATAACAATCTACATATATTTAGTCCTGCTGTGTGCGGGATACAGCGTGAAGCTGATTTAATTTTGATTTAAGTAACTCAGCTCTGTTTCTGTTATATTATAACGGTAGCCATCTGAAGCGTGCAGGGCGAGAATGTTAACCCCCGATGGGCGTTAATTGACCGGTTAATAATGTTACAAGTGCTAAAGTGAGATTTATTACATGAACAACCTTTCTTTCATGGTGTAATCCGCTACGGGAATGTGAACAAGCTTAGAAATAGCAATGGTTTTCGATTGTTATTTCCGTTCTATTTCTTTAAAAAAAATCGAATTTTGTGAGTTAATAGTGTGTCAATACATTTGAGGGGACTTGGGAACCTAATATTAAGATACTCTGATCCTATTAACAACACTTAAAATTATATATAGGATAATTAATAAACAATACATACAAAAGGGGAAATACTTACAAAATAGATGAATGCTGTGGAGATGTGATCTCTTCGTAGGATATGCGGAGTCAGCTTAGCTGATCGAATCCGCAATGAAGAGGTACACAGAATGGCAGGTACTAGCGAGGATGTTACAGTGAGAATGAAGAAGAACGTACTCAGCTGGTTTGGGCACGTCGAACGAAGTGATGAAAGAATGGCAAAAAAGATTTATGATGGAAAAGTGAGCGGTAAGAGAGGTAGGGAGAGACCTCGGTTGACCTTCGAAAACACAGTATCAAAAATACTGTAGGAAGGTCACGTAAAAAGCATGAGGACCCCCCGAAGGGCATGTATGAAGAGGTTGATGACAGTGGACGAGGCGAAAGAGGTATGTAGAGACCGTAGCGTTTGGCGCTCCGTTCTCTCTGACTACCCCGCAAGGGATAAAGCGTGAAGCTAAGTTAAGTTAAGTTACTTACAAAATAAAAATAGAATCCATTCCATTAAAATGGAAACAATTAACTTTGCCTAGATACTGTTATAATAATTATAAGATTAAGTGAAATAGTGAGTTTACGTCACATTTCTAATGCGATTGTCGTGCCAATGATAGTTCATACACACATGTCAGACACTTGATGTCTGTAAGAAACACGTGACTTGTTCAATTATATAATATTTTAGATATAACATTTTAGTTGCTGGTTAGAAATTTAGTTGCTGTAATATAGAATTTGTGACAGTTGCCGTTTCAAAAAATGATCCTGATGTTGCGTTAAGTTCCGTTACTCAATGCGCAAAGTATAAATCTTGTGCGGGAAGTGAAGAATGGAGTGTTTTGATATCGTTCTTCCTATCTTACTATCCAAGATAAAGTAAGCTGAGTTTTAAATTTTCTTCAAGAATTAATTTTAATTCATCCCTTTTTATATATAATAATAATACGTTATTGTAAAAAAATATATACTAAAAGGGTAAAGTGTATAAATTATTATTTCTTGGATGAATTACAAATTCTTAAAAGTAACAAATCGACACTTTATACCGAATATCATAATAATATTATATAATATAGGATAGAACAATATGTTATGTAAGATAATAAAGATGGTCGCCAAAATTGACACAAAAGAAACAAAAGTACGTAGAAGTGCTACGAAACCGCTACGGAAAGCGTAGCGTGAACTAAAATGATATGACTTAAGATTCCAAATATGTCTACATACAAGTTTTTAGGTTGTATATCTTAGAATATGTTATTAGAGACGTTTTAGACGTTTTTATGAAAATATATTCAAGAGATCCCACACGCGGTAGTGAATTTTAATTTATGAATGTTTTTATTTCTTCGCTCTGGTACCAAGGCACAAGCGGAGTTGAGTTCCGCCACTAAATTCAGCGGGCGAATGGAGTGAGAGAAGATACCTAGTGTTAAGATACTCCTTTTGCCACTTTTCGCTTTTTAAGACATTACGTGTTACAGTCAGACGATGTCCCTTGATGGCCTATATTATGGTAAGCAATTATCTGTTTTTCCACGAAATTTTGTAATACAATCGTATAAGTACCATAAAATATACAAAAACATTACATTTCCTCTTGTTTTCACAGAAAAGTGACATTTAATATTTTTTTTAGTTTTAAACTCAAAGAATTTATATCCGATGTGTTAAATACATTTTTGCCAATTGGATGCTGAGTACACGGGCTTATCAATTTTTAAATTTAAATTCGGTTAATAGTAATAATAAAATCTTCAATAATATATCAATGTTAAACAGTTTCTTGGTTGAATGCACTAATCCCAGATGTGGTGCGTTTACAAAATTTTTTGGATAATCGCAGGGATCATCCAGGTATCGAGGAAGGCCATAGATAGGCTTTATTATATCACGTTACTAATTGTTATGTTATCTTATGTACTAATAATGTGTCATATATTTTCTCACAAATTTTGACCACACGGGTAAAAGCGAGTTTCCTTATTTTTGTTTACAAAGAAAAATATTATAACAAACTTAAGCAACATAAAGTGTTGCTTAAGTTTAATATAATATTTTTACATATGCAATATTTTTTTAGCTTCACGCTATATTCCGAACACGTCAGAGGATACAGATGCAGAGGGAACGCCAATGCCGGAGAGGGAACCTAAGGATATAGTGTTAAAATTTCCATTAAGACACTTCCCATTGTCACATTCCGCCGAATTCTGGCAACATTGCGTGTTATGCTTTGTCTTGCTACCAGAGCGAGAATATGAAAATATTATATATTTAATTACCTTGAGTTGGAATCGAACCCACAACACCCTTGTTACGTCACAACTGGAATCCAATAATTCGTAATAATAATTCTTAACTAATGTTCTAACATTATTACCATACTTCTAAATTGGTAAAGTGGCAGTTTCCACGTTTGATTAGATTTCATAAAGGGAGTTTGTGTGAAAGATGATTTATATAAAATCTTGGAGGCTATTTTAAGAGGAGATATGAAAAGTTTTCATCTCGCGAGACGTATGAATAAAGAGCCGGGAAAGTTGATTTGCAAACTTCAGCTATTCAATATTTTTAGGAGTTACGACCGAACAAAAATCCTTAAAATATTAAAATTTATGTGAAGTTTAGAAGAGTGATTAGTTAATAAGAATATATTACATTAAATATATAGAAAATATATAAAATAGATTTTATTAATTAATGTAACTATGAAATACAGCGTAGTGGGTGGAGAGATGTTAGAGACACTCTGTTTCTATGGTCCTTCTAAATAGAAACTTTAGAAGTTATATGGTGATATCTAAACGTAACCCTTTTCATTACTTCGTCTATATTACAAAGCAGTGTAACTGTAAGCAAGCAAGCTTTATACGTATAAACTTTCCTCCTGGATCAGTGTTCTTATTAACAAAAAAAAACATTAGACACTATATTTTATACTATGCATAAAATATAGTCACTATATACAATTCTGAGTTAAACTAAAACAAATAGACCCATAGCCTACGGACATTGAATTAATATAAATTATCTTATTTAAACACAAACTTTTATATTTCAGTAAAAAAAAAAACAAAAATTTTGCTAAGAAAGCAATCACAACGTTAATAAGTTCAGAAATGAGCATTGGTAACCAGCAACGATGACCTCCACAACCTTGGGGGTGTAAAAGACCGACATAACGATTATTAAGCCTACGAGGGTTGCCATTACACTGGTCACCTGTGACCCAGCCTTGACATCCAAAATACCTGCGTGCTAACGTAATAGGATTGCCATCTAACGTTAGATTTGCATAATTATATGTATCAAAAATTATATTGTCCCAAAAATTTGTTCTGTTTACTGTTAAATAGATAGGTTTTTGGGGATATCTGTAGTAAGAATTTTTTATACGATTTTAATTTGATTTTGTTTTTTATAGGTGTGAGTAAAAGTAGGTATATAAATATGAATTATTATTGTTAACGCTATGGTATAAAAGAAATGAGTACAAGCATGATGCACAATAGGTGAGTCAAGATGCGTACTTTTTCTTAATCTGATCTGACAAAGTGAATTAGTCATTGTTTCTAAAATAAATGAAAAGTAAAAAGATTCTTTCCTTTTAGTGTTGTGAGAAGAAGAGTATTCCTAAAAGACAAATATATATTTTAGAAATAAATGTATGTAATTTTTTTCGTGGTTTCTAATCTATGTCCAAGACATATAATTTTCGAAGCATATCTATTTAGAAAACATTTCTTTGTCCACACTCTAAGTTTCTCAGAAAGATCTCAGCTGACATTAGTCTATCACGCGAACACCGCGGGGCTTCTTCATTTAAGCCCTATATATAGCCAGGTGGCCATTAAACCAGACTTCAATGGAAATAAGATACCATTCAACTGGTCTGACCTTCTTTTTCCACACTTTTATACAAAAATACGACAGTTTCTTAAACACTTGCGCGGAATATCAGCTTGTTTCTTTGCTTATAGGCCTGCGACACGAAACGAACGAGCATGTACGTAATTGAGAAGTTAAAATTAGTTGTTGTAGTTCTATTGTGGTAGGTTGGTAACCTATTTTGTTCATATCGTAATTGTTTGCCAACTATGATTTTATCTTTGAGGAAATCTTTTAAATTATAGCACCGGTTAAACTAATAATAAATGCATTAAAACAGTTGATATTTTAATTTTAATTTCTTTTAAGGCGATATTTAGATCAAGTTAAGAAAATACAGATATTTACTAGCTTCACGCTTGGTCCATAGCGGAGTAGCCAGAGCTTCGGTCTTTACAATCTCTTTCACCTCTTCCACTGCCATCAACTTCTTTATACATGTCCCCTTGGGACCTTGCTCCAATATCTATAGATTCTATGTTCTCCAAGGTCAGCTGAGGAGGAGACCGAAGTGATATATATTTATAATTTTACATTTGAATTATTAAATCCAAATGAAAATTATAAATGTATATATAAAACAGAGGCCAGTCGTGGAGCAGCGGCACGAAGTGTGACTGTAAAACCGACTGGTTGTGGGTTCAATCCCCACTCGAGGAGATGAAATATTTACTTAAATTTATATTTCCATTTCTTCGCTCCGGTATCGAGGTTAAGCGCGGCGTTGAGTTCTGCCACTCAACACGCAATGCCTCCAGAGTTCGGCAGAAAGTGGGGAACGGGGTGTCTTACACTAGGTTCCCTCTGCCACCCTGCTGTATGCGGGATACAGCGTGAAGCTGATTTATTTATTTATATATAAAATATATGCTATAAAACTAGATACACGAATAAGGAATTAACCAAATTATATTTTTAAATTTTAAAACATTTTTGCTCTGCGTTATGACAGTGTTCATGTAAGCTGTAAATGTTATTTACATTTTATATCACGACAATAGTCTCACTTTATACGTACGTATGTTTATAATTATGTTGCCTATATTACGTATTCTTTTTATTATATGTATAAGTTTGGGTATTTTTATTTTTATTATATTTTTTCCGTTCTCCACAGTAAAATATATCATTAAAATAAAACTTATCTTAACTAAACTCTTAATGGGAACGGAGAGTCTTAACATTAAGTTTCTAGGTTCCCTGTTGCTACGTGCGGGATACAGCGTGAAGCAAAAAAATATATTTTTCATATCTTCACGCCTTGCTTGGCTTGAATTTCAACTGTTTCGGCTGTAATACATTTTCCTGCTTTAATAAAGCAAAGCGCTGCGCGGATTTCCGTCGCTAAGCACGCATATCTCGAAAATTCTGCGAAAAGTGATAAATGGGGTTCACTCTATCCCGCTACACGGGATACAGCGTGAAGCTAAAAATAAAAAAAATACTTTGCAAGATTTATTGGTATTTGTCTAAGCAAACGAGGCCAGTCGTGGCGCAGCGGTGTGACTGTAAACCGACTGGTTGTGGGTTCGATACCCGCTCGAGGAGATGAAATATTTTTTACTTAAATTTATATTTCCATTTTCTTTGCTCTGGTGTCGAGGCAAAGCGCGGCGTTGAGTTCTGCTACTCAGCACGCAATGCCTCCAGAATTCAACAGAAAGTGGGGAACGGAGTGTATTGACAGTAGGTTCCCTCTGCCTACCCTGCTGTGTGCGGGATACAGCGTGAAGCTGAAAAAAATATGTATAAGCAATAAGTATGTACGTATGTAGGTGTAAAGTAAGTTTATTACATTCTTGTTGTCCCCAATAACTGACACGACAGTGTCTTGTAACACTGTTATTCTATTAGAGTTATGTCTTTGTTTTTACAACAAAATACTTTATGAACTACTATGAACTGGAAATTTTGTTACGTAAGCTCTTAGTGTGTAGTAGCTATTCTAAGAAATATTAATTAAATTTTAACTATATACAACTTAAGTAAGATTATGTGGGTTTGATTCTCATCCGGGGAAATGATGATATTTCATTTATTTTAAATATTTCTTTTTTAAAAGTGAAACGCGTAATTAAGTTTCACCACTTAACACGCATTGTTTCAAAAATTCAGCGGAAAATGGAGAACAGATTTGTCTAAGTACTGGTTTCTCACTGCGTACACTGCTAGGCGGAATGGGGGAAGAAGGTGCTGAAAATAAATAAATATTGACCCATTTTTTAATTTATAAAGGATACTAAATAAGCATTTATTATGATACGATAGATTTATTTCTCAAACCCAAATTATTTTTCTGTAATGTTTCAAAAAAAAAACACAGACAGACAGAAAGACAGGGAGCAGAGTGTCTTAACTCTGTATACTCATACCTAGCTGTACGCCAGACAATTTGAAAATATTTTTTTTACAATATTTTACAACGACTACAGCCGTGTTTGATGTATTAAAGTGAAAAACTTGTTCGTTTCCATCACTAATCCACGCCGCCGATGCACGGAAATTTTAATACGATTTAAACTTCACGTTGTCAAGAGTACATAGAAAGGATATATTAGTATCGGTACATGCGTTTATGTTTAAAGTTTAAGTGGCCGTAACGGTTGTGGATTCGATTTTTGCTGGTGGGGATCATTTTAATAATCTAGATTTACGCTTTATACTGTATATATAGAGGTAAGCAGAAGGAACCTAGTGTTGTGACACATCGTTTCCCGTTTGCCATTCGAATTGGAAAATCTGGACGTTAAATTAATTAATTTGAACGTTTTTTATGTATGTATGAATGTTTATTATGTTATAAATATAAATAATTACAAAATTTGCGGAGATAAACATCGCTCTTTGTCTCACCAGATTGGGGAAAAGTAAATATTCATTTGTTTATCTTCACATAGGTGAAGTATGAAACGGAGTCAGATGTTCTAGATCCACTCACCCACCACACTCAGCGTAACTATTAAATTACACCAAATTGTGAGTTCCATTGCCACTCAGTTTTAACAAGACATCGTGCAGCGTTTAGCTATTATTGCTTAATGGAAAAGAGAGACCTTTCTTAACTCTACGTTACCTCTGCCTATCCTGCTATATGTGGTATACAGTGTGAAGCAAAAAAAAAATACAGAAAAATATATAAAGATAAATAGAAAGGAACTCGCATGTTAAATATGATGTATATTATAGCACCACTAAAACATTTCCTTTTATAGCGATGCATAGAATATTATACAGTGTGTTTGGAAAAATATTTGTTGGCCATTTCGTTGGCGCGCTATGGGCAATTTAATTTCACATAACATTTAATTTGAGTGCACGTTATGATTTCGGTAGTGTTGAGTTTGATTTGTATGATTATGCTTGTTTAAAATTATACTGAGATTTGTATAGGTTTTTGTAAAGTAGGTAATTTTTCAGCTTTACGATGTATCCCGCACATACCGATGTAGGTAGAGGGAACCTGGGAACCTAGTGCTAAGGCAATCTGTTCAAAATAAGACACTTCTACTCCTCACTTTATGCCGAAATCTGGACGCATTGCGTGATGAGTGGCGGAACACAACGCCGCGTTTTGCCTCAACACCAGAGCGAAGAAATGAAAATAATAAATATTTCGAGAAAATATTAAATATCCCGGGGTGAAATGGAAACAACTAAGATTTCTATATGACACATAACACAGTAGTACTAGCACGAAGTGCCAGAGGTATCTCTGACTGTAAGTACAGTGGGTTACATCGAAACGATTATCCAATAGTAAAAAAAAGAACAATTCGAACCACTCGGTTTGGTTCTTGAGAATTATGTGTATACCATGTTATACTATACTATAGATTTTTTTGTGTTCTTGCTGAATTCCGCATATTGCAGGTAGAGATTCTATTATTTTTCACCTGAATTCGGGACACCGAGAGAGATATTATTAGTAAAATAAGAAGTTTCTCAAATATTGAGGATATCTAGCTTAAATTAAGTCAAACTAGACTGGAGAAATAAAAAAAGGAAAACATTAATAAATTTTTCCTACTGTAATCCACAGCCGTCGTTTCTACAAAACATTACCTTTTTAATCGATTCCTTTGACAACTTTAAAATGTTTCCTTTAAAGTAATTTAATATTTAAATTGTTGCCTCAACATTACTTTCGTTGTTCAAACATATAAAGGAGCGTACAAAAGCTTTAAGAATACAAACTAAGCGGCCATTGCTGAATTGGCCGAACTCTTATATTAGAATAATTTGAAATGCACCAAAAGGTTTTAAAAGACGATTTAAAGTAATCATTCAAAAATATTTAAATTTTAACTTTTTGAAATCAATTTATTTTATATTTTGTGATTATGAGATTAAATATTGCAAACATAATAACACAATTTAAAAGGGGATGGAAATTTGTTAAGAGTCAATACATGCAAAGAGACTTTTTACAAACTTTGATTGCATCTTATACAATATTTCGAGAAATGCAATTACATCACATCATTGAGAAACGTATGTGCAACACATATTTTAATATATCAGTTAGCCATCAAAAACTGTAAAAAAAACATATCAGTACCTATTTTCAGTTAAATAAAACACAGGGCCATGAAAAATGCAGATGAAAATACCACTGTGCTACCTAAAAACGTCTCTAAATAAATAAGTTCGTCGGTGATAATGGACCCAGTAGAATCACGTTCTATATTGATTTAATTGGAGACTTTCCAGCTTCTATGATATATTTGATATATGATTGATATACTTTTATGATATATTTTTTATAATTTATTCTTAAAATCCAAATCAAAATTTAGTCGCGGACACATAAACATATGATATTATAAACAAACCTTATTTTCAGTTAATGTGGATGTGGATGTAGATTCAATTTTGGCTGTGACATTTTTTTAAGCTTCACACTTTATTCCGTATATAGCAAGGTAGACAGAGAGATTCTATTCATTCCCGACACTTTACGCCGAATTTTCGAAACAATCTATGTTAAGTGGCGGAACACAACGCCGCTCTTTGTCTTTTTACCACAGTGAAGAAATGAAAAAAAATCATTCTCCTAAGTGGAAATTGAACCTACTACCATTGCGTTTATGTCTGACGCTTTTCCGCTGAGCCACGATGACCTCGACATGTTTTATAACATATTTTTATATAGAATTTCTAATAATTTCTGTATTTTTGTGAAAATAACTTTATACAGTAATATCATTGTTATATATAACATAGTTTCTTTGTTTATATTTTAGTCGTACTAGTATTTTTAAAGAGCCGGACTCCATTAGCTTCGTTGTAACGGCTTATTATCGTTCGATCGCGGTAACGCAATATCCGTTGATGAAAATTACTATTATTTACTAAGTTTATATGCAATAAAGAGTTTAGATAAGTATTTAGTTAATCAAATAGCTTTTTTAAAATACATAAATTTAAAAAAAACCTTTATCTATACATATTTTTTTTTAATAGTGAATGAACTACAAAATGTAGAAACTGTATGAGTAAATCAATAATAGAAGATTTATATATATTTATATCTAAATAATAACTTTGTGGTCTAAATTAAACAAGTTTAATGACCTTGACCTTGTTAGTTTTATTACCTTCACGCTTTTTCTGGCAAAGTAGAAAGTGAAAACCTAGTGTTAAGTCACTCCGTTTCTCATTTTTCATTTATTATTGATTTCTCTTCAAAACATTCCCCCGACTGTGAATCGAATCTACACCACCGTCCTTACAGTTAGATGCTGCCTCAAAACTTAAAGTTAAAAGTTTGAATGTCACATGTAAAAATATATACGTTTTTAGAAAACGTATAATTTGAACGTAGCGGGATTTGAACCTGCGCCTTTTTTCTCTTGGATGGTTTCCTAAGAAAGTATCTGTTTTCCTGAGTGTGGAATAATACTTTAAAATGTAAAAAAAATATATTTATGTTGATTATACAGGCAGTCGTCTGCTCTAGTCAGCCAAAGCATAGAGATAAAGCAAACTAACAGA
>JAATLQ010036882.1:0-18519 GCA_013421005.1 Heliconius erato x Heliconius himera | reverse complement strand
GATCTATCCCGCACACAGCAGGGTAGGCAGAGGGAACCTAGTGTTAAGACACTCCGTTCTCCATTTTCTGCCGAACTCTGGGGGCATTGCGTCTTGAGTGGCAGAACTTAACGCCGCGCTTAGCCTCGAGAGCGAAGAAATGGAAATATAAATTTAAGTAAATATTTCATCTCCTCGAGTGGGGATCGAACCCACAACCGGTTTTACAGTCACACTTTGTGCCGCTGCGCCACGACCGGCCTCAATGTATATCCATATCAAATTTTGATAAAACATATATATAAAACTCTTGAGTGATTGACAGACAACACACAGATAAATAAGTACTTAGAAAGTTAATATTTGGCATAGCTAGTTTAGGTATCTAAAGAAGAATCCGCCGAAATTCCTACGGGAATGTGAAAACGGATTTTTTCATTTTACATCTTAAAGTCCACTTAAACAAAGTTGCGGACGACGACTAGTCTATTATATAATACTGTCATCATGTGATGATTATGAGGTTATATGAGAAAGTTTTACGCATTTGAAATTAAAAAAAAAAACAGTTTTTTAGGATCTCGGGAATAATGATAAACAACACATCTATTAATATTTTGTATTTCTTTTCTATTTAAAAAAAAATCTATGAAAAAGAATTTTGTACAAAAAAAACCATTAAAAAAAATTACGGTAACTCATCATATAAACCAATATATCAATTTGTAATATGTAATGGATGTGCCAAAAATACAGGAACATTAGCCGGTGATAAATGATAACCTAGATATGAGGGAAGGTAAAAAATGAGGAGGATATCATGTTTGAACGTAAATCACGTTTGGGAGTGTCGCGTGTGTATAGGATTAGACTTCGTTTCTTTTGTTGTGGTCACTAGTTCGATTTTTTTATCTGTATTTTTAGTTTTAATTTGAAGGTTTCACCACAAAGAAAATGATATATTCCTTATTACAACTTATTGCAAAGCTTTTTTAATTTTTTTTGTTTAGTTTCACGCTGTAACCTGCAAGGCAGGCAGATTCATACTATTCAAGAGAGTGTCTTAACACTGAGTTCCGGATTTAGGCCTTCTGTCTAACCTGCTGTAGGCATTTTTTTGTTACTTATCTTTACCATTACTATTCCAATTCCTCGCTCTGGTAAAAGTGCGGCGTTGAGCTCCGCCACTCAATACGCAATGTATCGAAAATTCGATGGTACGTGAAAAACAGATTATCTTAACACTTGTTCCATCTGCCTACTCTGCTTTACCCAGGATAAGCACTATTAAACTACATACATATAACCCAAAATATAAACGTTAATTCGTATCCCGAAAGGGTTAATGCTCTCCCTTAAACCGCTTATCATCCTATCCTCCGCACTCATACAGCCGACATCGATCTGTAATTCCCACTGTACGACGTTTACTTAGAAACGTCTTCTGGAATAATTTAATAGCGGTTATCGATGTTATCAACTTTATAATATAATTGCTGGAAATGTGTATATTATATACATATGTATGGATTTCGTTATTTACGACCGATTTGGAATTCCTTGAGGAGAT
Organism: Heliconius erato x Heliconius himera; assembly: GCA_013421005.1. Classification (NCBI taxonomy): domain Eukaryota; kingdom Metazoa; phylum Arthropoda; class Insecta; order Lepidoptera; family Nymphalidae; genus Heliconius; species Heliconius erato x Heliconius himera. The sequence goes on along the minus strand of JAATLQ010036882.1, from coordinate 16,970 downwards.
GGATGGAGAATGAGGTTTTTCCTGTTTACTCTATTTTAGTAAGTCTTTTTGTTCCCCAATTTTCGTCCAATTTTCCAGACATTGCATGTTGAGAGGTGGAATCCACCATCGCGTTATATATTATTACCAGAGACTCTTGACACCAGATTATCTTTGACCCGGTGGTCAAACCTTTGGGAGAAAAACGTGTAACTGAAGAAAATACTAATAAAGATCAATATAGACAGATTTGACTGTTCAATACACATAAAAAATTGTGCTAAAACGAGAAGAAAAAAGGGTATTTTTCCATCAATTTTTTCCAAACAAAAGGTCCCAGATTCAAGTGCGTGAAGCAACCAGGAGTTATGTAAAGCTCAAAAATAGCAAGCCTTACCCGCTTTATGGCTCGGTCGTAAAATGGATCCGCCGTCGCGTGGGTAGCGTTTCCACGTTAATTTATGTTCAAAATTTCGCTATTTTCACCCATTTTATAATATTTTTTTTTATATTTATATATATAAATTGTATAGAGCAGATGAAATTGGATTGCAGCTTGATAGATGATCGTGTTGTGATGTAGTTAGTAGCTTTAGTTATTGGGATATAAATAACTGGATGTGTTTTTTAAGGAAAAATTTATGGATTTTTTTTAGCTACACCCTGTAAGTCGAGAGATAGACAGAGGGAAACTGCTGTTAAGACAATCTGTTCCCAATTTTCCGCCCAATTCGAGACATTGAGCATTGAGTGGCTACCAGAGCAATGAAATAAAAAAAATCCAGTCCTCTGACTAAGAAGTAATTCAATTCTTAAATTGAATCTTGTTCCTTTCGTTAAGTCACTATTGTACTATATGGAAGATATAGTCACGCCCTATTACTGCGATTTTGGTGTGTGGCTATTACTTGAAGTAATTAAAGGTCTATTTACTTAGATTATTTTTTATTTTTTCATTTTTTTTATCAGCTTTACGCTGTATCCCGCACACAGCAGCGTAGGTAGAGGGAACCTAGTGTTAAGAGACTCTGTTCCCCACTTTCTGCCGAATTCTGGAGGCATTGCGTGAGAACTCAACGCCGCTGGATCATATTTGGTAAAAATTCTATCACTAAGCATTGCGTCGTTGTGTCTTGCTTTGCGAGATAGTTGTGAGTTTGAATTCTACTTTAGGGTACTAAAAGAAATGTCCTCAGGTCTGATTAAAGAAATGATACAAAAAGGAAGAGAAATCCATTTGGACGGAAACTTGTAAAGGAAACTATTTAGTTATTTTTTTTATAAATGTAGTTTACTCAAAGTGTCTCATCACTTATCTTTTCTCATTTCAGTATTAAACTACAATAGTCTAACTCAATTATAAAAACAAAATATAAGTGCTAAACACTGTCACTGAAACACCATAGACTAAACAAAACCCATAGTGATCTCAAACAAAATAACCAGCAAATTAAAATTATTCAACCAACTATCTCCGTCTGTGGCGAGAATCTCCACAAACCCTCATTGCAAGAGCTTTTTCTCTGAGATATAAATAGGCTGTATATTTTCGAGTGCCCTACATGACGATGGACGTACTCTATGCTTTCACTCATTCTAGCTTGTGATGAAAAGTAAAACAAATGTTTTCATTTCATTTATACAATTGTGTCAAGTTTAAGGTTTTTTTTTCATTTAAACAAAAAAAAAAAACTATTTTTTATAGTAAATAAATGTAACTTTCTGATTATAGAGACTAGTATGATCCTTGTAGATTATTATTTACGTAAATATATTGCAATTAAATCCCACTTCAAATTATACATGTAGAATAAGGAAGCACAGTTAGAGAGGTATGGAAGGATCTTGGTTGACCTTTGAGAACACAGTATCGACGATACTGAAGGAAGGCCACGTAAAAGGCATGAGAATCCTCTGGAGAGCATGTATTAAGAGGTTGATGACAGTGGACGAGGTGGAAGAGGTGAGCAAAGATCGTAGCGTTTGGCGCCCCGCTATCTGCCTCTTGCTACTCCACTAGGGATAAAGCGTGAAGCTACAAAAAAATAAGAAATTTTAAAATAATATTATTATTCTTCAAGTTTCTGGTTGCTAAATTGTTGAAACGACCTCGACATCATTTTTTCGGTGTTTCCTTACTATCATTTTTTATATCTGTATAATTTACACGTAGGAATCCTTAGACATTATATTGAAATGAAAAAAAGGAAACTTAAAATTTTGTATTGAATTCTGACCATTTCGAGGAGAGTTTGGAATTGCATATTAAGTGGTTAAATTTACGTTTTCCGTTGCGGAGAAATGAAAATAGTTAATTCCTACAAATGGATATCGAAATTACGACGACCACGCCGCTTACATTCAGTCCCTTGAATGGTTTTTATCAAAAAATTGTAATAAGTTATCATTTGATAGCCTATAAACGCGGTGTTTGAGGTTTCGATTCTCACTAATTAATTATTTTTATTTCACCGCTATCAAGATAAAACGCGAGCTTGATTTCCGCTACTTAACACGCAGTCTCAAAAATTGGGCGGAAGACGGGGAAAGGAATTTCTTAACACTAGGTTCCCTCTGCCTACGCTGCTATATGCGCGATATAGCGTGACGCTAAAAAAAAACTTAAAACTCAAAATTGACCTATATTTTAGTATATTAATACTAATACATTACGAATACCTCCTGTGAATAAGCACAAGAAAAAAAACCAACAAAAATATAATTTTGAAAGAGTTCCTCTCAATTTTTCTACCATGATTATTCACACAGTGGTTCTCACTTACACGTCCAGCGGCTATGCAAATTAAATTACTGTGTTAGTAGTTTTCTTTCACAATATTCACTTAATAATATTAAAAGCTGAAAAGCGGTTCGGTGTAATGGAAGGATAGGTTTGTTCGTTGATATAAAAAGTAATTTTATTATCTAAATAGCTTGGTTGAATCTTCTTTCTATGTTTTTTCTCACTTTGGGGTTCCGTAAGTAACTGCCGTGTATTTATGGTTCTTTTATAAATTTTATATAATAATGTTATATCCATCTTTTAAATTATTGTTATACAAAAATCTTATAAATAACTGATAATTTTTTCTGATAATGAAAAATAAGATTGCTTGCGCTTTTTTTAGGTTTGAATAAGTCCTGAGATTCGTTCGTGAACCAAACCAATAAATTTGTTTAAAGTAGAATCGACGAATAGATACATAATAATAAAGAACATCTCATATTTAAAATCCAACTCACACTTGTCAGATTTTTAAAAGCAATCATAATACATACATATATCTAACGTTTCCACTTTGCGGTACATCAATAGACTGGCGTTTTGATACTAGCTTTTTATGAACTTTCATTTTGATATTACTCATAATATATATTTATTTATAATAAAAGTCGGGTGAAAGCATAATATTGCGGTTATAATATTAATCCTGCTATTAGTTTAAGCTTTAAACTTGTTTCATAATAAATTTCATTTGATCTAATGGATACTTTTAATTATGAACTATAAAGGAATACACTAACATAAATATTATGTAAATAACGTGTTTTTAATTAGAAAAGTGTTTAACTTCAGCTTAATCAGTTAAGTAAATACTTCATGTTAACCGCGAAACGCAAATATATGATGATATTTCATTTAAATCGATATTGGTAAAATAATTTGTTCATCTAATTCAAACATTTGGGTACAAAATGTGCGGTTTTAAACGCGGTCTGTATAGGGACGACCGATGTATGGAAAACATAATTGCTTTAAAATTAATACGGTTTTGTCAATTTTGATAATTATTAATGAGTGGCGGTGGTGGCCGTTGTGTTGTAGTTTGGATGTATTTGTTTCAATGCATTGGTTGTGGGTTTGAATTCTAGGGAGTCTAGGGTGTCTAATATTTATATACCTAATATAAAATATAGTACGTTCCCTTCATTCGATACATTTAGTACTTTTAAATGGAGAAACGAAGTAGTTTAAGAGAAAAGATTTTATTATCATTATTTTTATTTTTATCTTCATACTGTACCGTACCGTATGTATCAGGGTTGGCAGAGGGACCTTGTCTTAAGGCATTCCGTTCCTCCCTTGCCGCCAAATTCGTTGGGTGCCGTCGCTCGACATGCAATGCCTCTACACATTGCAATTTGAGCGGCGAAACTCAACGTCTCGCTTTGCGTTGCTTGTGGCTAGAGCGAGAACATGAGAATATTAAATATTTTATTCCTCCGAGTGGGAATCGTACCCACAACTATCCGGCTTACAGCTACTCGCTGGTGCCACTGCGCCATAATGGTCATCTTAATAATTATTGGCTGCTTATTATTTTTAATATCTAAATATCAAAGATTTGTAATGTAATGTTTTAAAAAAGTTGGGAACCACTGATTTAGACAAAGAATGTTGAGCTCCGCCATTTTCAATATTTTTAATCTATAAGCTAGAATAATAGCAATTTAGACTTTTGGACTTGCAGCCCAAGTGAAGGTTTAAGGACACCTTTCTGTTGAGTTTCACAGCCTTAATGGGCTCTGCTGTGAGCAGCAGCATGAGGCTAACAAAAAAAGATCTTTGCCATTTATCCTAGAAATATATGATATCTCTAGATAACCCAAGACCTTTAAGCAACTCCGGAGAAATTTCACTGTAAATAAATCTGTAACATATAAAAAACATAAAAACAATTTAAAATATACAATATTATATAAAATAAAAATGTCAGGAGTTAAGCAAAGTGTATTTGCCAACCGCCAAGAAATGGCCATTTGATGTCGTCAGATCGAATTATCCCGTCTGCTGCGGCACATAATTGTTAGATATCTGCCTTTCAGCCAAGATTCCATAGGGGGTACGGCAATAACTAGTTGTTTATTTGCTTTCGGGGCTCTTTCAAATTTGGTGAAATTGGTCTATAATATTATTTAGCTATATCTTGTTTAAAACGCAGTGGAGGTTAAAGCACGGTGTTAAGCTCACCCTTTTGACAGACACTATATCTCGGAAATTTGCCTAAGGGTAGGGGAAGAAGTGTATTAACACTAGCACAAAAAGCATCCAAAATTACAAATTTTGTCAAATTAATTGCTTCAATGACGACATGATCGTCTCCAAATTAAAAGAAATATATTCCAATAATACTAAAATACCATTTAAATTTTAGTTTTCTTGACCTAAAATCATAAATACAAAGAATTAAAGATAATCCAAGAAACAGTTTCCAATTCTAAGCCTTTTTGTCATTTTTATCCACAAATCTGTGCGAGTTTTACATTTGATTTGTTAAGAAAATATAATGTTTTCTATAATGTAATTGCCCTGTAACGTTATTCCTATTGTTTTCTTACAATTAGTCCTTTATCCACCAAAAAATTCTGCAAGAGATTGATTGAATCCATAAAACCTTCTATCGCGCTTTGCGAAGAAATAAAAATATTAATTAGTAAAAATTCACATCCCGTTGGAATCGAACCTACAACCACCGCGATTACAGTCACACACCATTGCGCCACGACGACGACAACCTCAATTTTAATTGTCTATAAAAAAACAATGAAAAATATCCATACAATAAGTCCACAACAGCCTGTTTCGTGGCCATCCAGGTTCTGCTGAGCTGATGTCAGAAATTAATTACATTCATAATGGAAGCGTGCGTCGAGTTCAACCTTTGTCCAAAATACCGCCCCGCCTCTGTTTTCTAATCTGTACGAGTATAGCGCTCTTGGCATCCATTTATTAGACCGTTTGCTAAGTAGAAGGGTATAATGTATGGTGTGATGTTTTTAAGAAATTTTAGATGCTGCAATTATAGAAGGAGTTTTGAGTGACGAAGACGTGTGGCAGAGTAGGCAGAGAGTGCGTATTGTTAAGACACTCTATTCTCCATTTTTCGCCGATTTTTTTGAGGCATTGCGTATTAAGTGGAACTCTACGCCGAGCTTTTGCCTTGGTGTCAGAAGAAATGAAAATATTAATTATTTCATTTCCACAACCGAGAATCGAACCTACAACCTGTTTTATAACTGTTTACAGCCACACTTTGCGCCCTTGTGCCGCGACTGGCCTCAATTGGCCTCATTTTATATTTGAACTTGCAAATTAGAGATGTAATTAATTCGTGTTTGTTTAGCAAAAAAAAAAAGAAACAGCAGCAGCAATTGAAACAAATTTGTGCCATGGAAGCTTAATGTATATACATTTATTTGTTCAGGTCACCTAAATCAGGGGCTTTTGCCATCCACATTCAATTAGGTTTACTTAAAAATTCTACTGGGACTATTATATATACTTTTTTTTCTAAAGAATAGCTTTTATTTGTACTGGAAGACTTATTAAAATTTATATTATGTGTATGAAAGTTAATTAATTTTCACACCTTTGTATGTTTGTTGAGACCATTGAATGCAGCGGTAGTGTTTTGTTGTAAGCTTGACGGCTATGGGCTCGATTCGGATTAAGGAGAATGAATTATTTCCTAGCTGTATTAACAAGACAAAATCGGGCGTTCAGTTCCTTTACTTAACGTGCAACGTCTCCAAAAATGGAGGAGTGTCTTAACACTACTTCTTAAAAACAAAGAAGGAAAAATCAAGAAATACAGCGTGAATCTATTTTAATTATATCATAAAGAACATAATTTCATAAATAGTCACATGATATATTCAGTATGGACATTTTAACACTAATTTCTTAGTTTTTGTGATACATATTTGTTATATTGAATGATATAGATTTAAGATGTCGAGTACTATCTGTATATGACGTCTACTACCTACTGATCATAGAAAAGCAGAAGATTAGCATTTCCTAAGGAACCTTCCTTTGGGAATGTTGATAAGTACCGAGAGAGGATTTCTCGAAATTCTTATTTGAACGAAAAAAACTTAAGCCTGCTTAGAAAATACATTATTCTTTATTTCATAAATTAAAGTAAACTTAAAATTTATTAAAGTTTCATAGAAATATATATAATAAACGCAGAGGCGGTCTGTTCTTGTCTTTATTCATTACACGGTTACACGGAACTTTAAGTCTGCTTGTTTAGGTTCGCTAAATCAGCATTTTAAGACGCCTCTTGCGCCCAAAAGATATGAATTATATAAAATATGACGTTGCTCTTGTGCATAATTTTGTTTTTGTTGTATTTATTTTAGTTTTAGTTTTTATATTGTAGTATATAGCATAAAGAAGTATATGAGGTCATTATGGCGTAGTGGTGTATCGTTGTAAATTCGCAATGATTGTAGGTTCGACCCTCACCAAGGGAAATGAATTAATTTCTAACATTTTTAAAGTGTTATTTCACACTTTGGAAAGAAAAATACTTATTTAGAAAACGTATAAAAAATTGAACGTAGCGGAACTCCAACACGCGCCTCCTGGAAACCGACCAGCCCGAACCCACACCTCCTGGTCAGTCCCGCTACGTTCAAATTTTTATACGTTTTCTAAATAAATAAAATAATTTCGATTTCTCAGTCTTTATTCAAACAAAGCATCCATCAGAAGAAAACGCGACGTTGTTCCGCCATTCAACACGCAATCACACGAACGAATGTCTTGACACTTGGTTCTCAATGTCTACTATAAGAAAAAAAGGGTATACATAATAGATATACATATAGAATAGTTTGTGATCAAAAAATATTGATTATTTTATTCGAGGACCATTGATTCTAATTCGCGAGGAAAAAAATATATAAATTACTTATAAATCGCTGCTATAAAGTCACGTTGCTCTCCAACAACCCACACTTAATACATGTACTTAGACATATATAGAAATAAAATGGTTAAAGAATGCGTGGGGTTATTTACCTTTTTGATTATATAAAATGTGTGTTTTAAATTCATAAGCTATGAGATAAGCGAGATAAATCACTCTTCCTAGATAATTATCTCCAGTTATAAGCATAGTTTATGGAGCAGATAAATATAGAACTAAAGCTGATTATTATGATAAAGTAAAAAAAAGTACGGACCACGTATCTGTAGTGTTTAGTTAAAATATATATATAAAAAAATATATAATTAAGTACAGATTTTTTTTGTTTCCCTTTCCCCTATCGAGGTAGAAACAGGGGACGAAGCACAAAACGATACATTCTGCATAATTTCTGAGGTTTTACAAAGCCTTCGAGGGATCCTCATGTTTTTTGCGGGACCTTCCTGCAGTTATCATAAGTGTTTCCTCTCTTACCAATGATTCAAAAATAATTTTGGCCATTATGATATGCCCGAACCTCCTGATCACGTTCTTCTTCATTTTCACTGTGACATCTTCAATAGCACCTGCCATTGCGGATTCGTTGAGGCAAAGTAACTCCTGATAACCTACGAAGAGATCGAATCTCCACAGAATTCAAAAACGGAAGTGGAAGAATATTACAGACTTTTACGACATCAATTAGTCTAATAACTAATCAAACCTGCGACCCAACCGTACAACCGCCACCACTACCACTGCACCAAACTAAATAAAGCCATAACATAACAATATTTATCTTTATAATTTATATCATATTATCCAATCATGTTGACAGATATTACTAACAACGTACATTATTAAATGTACTGAAATTTTATTAATGAATATAGCAGCTTGTACAAACATGATTTTCAATCAGAATCGCTTATTTTGTTGAATACATGGGCTGGGTTGGGTGCTTGTGTTGGCTCTGCTACTCCACATTTACCCTATCGGTGATAGTTATGCCCCGGGTGTCTGTCTGTCTGTGTTTAATTTGTGAAAATGTATGTTACTTATGTAAATTTATATATAAAACTTGAGGCTGTTGTGGTGCAGGGGCCCAGGACAGTAAACGTGATGGTTGAGGGTTGGATTTCCACTCAGCTAGTCAACACGCATTGACTTGATAATTTGGTGGAAAGTGGGGATCAGAACTCTCTTAATAAGAACGGAGTGTCTTAATACTGGGTTCCTAGGTTCCTATATCTACTCTACTGTGTGCGGTATACAGCGTGAAACAAAAAAAAAATGTATTTAATCCAGTAGTTGATATACATTGTTTATGTTTATCAAAGAACCTCAATAACTTGTCTCTATCTAGTAGTAAACTTGAAAAAATAAATACTATAGAAAAAACCGCTCTTACAGTCCTATTTTTATAGGCGTTTAAGTTTTTCCAGACATTTATTTATATCCTTTTTTCCTCATTTAAACGGATTTTTATAGGAGCATGTAAAAAAGTGGTCGCATTTATAAAGATTAAGTGTAAGCCTGTTTAACTGTACAATGTTTGTTGTTTAAATTTTTTATCTGTATATTTATCTTTTGCGAGAGATATTATTTCGAGCTATTTTCGTCGACTTTCTAACAATTTGAATATTTATGATATTTTTTTTATTGTGAAGTTGTTTTGTATTTTGTGTTGTAGCTATGTAACATTGCATGTATGAAAATATACATTTTTTTTCTGTTTCACGCTGTATTTCGATTCGCGTATGTAACAGGGCACTTTCCAACGAATTCTGAAGGCATTGCGTATTGATTGGCGAAACTCAACGCCGCTCTTTGTCATGACACCAGAGCGAAGATATGGAAACATCAAATATTTAATTTACTCGAATGAGAATCGTACCAGCAACCCCGTGCGGTTACAGCAGTAATTCTCAACCACTGTGCCGCGGCACTTTTGTGTGCCGCCAAATTTCGAAAGTGTGCCGCCAAATTTTGCAAATATATAATAATGTTAATATGATTAAATTATATCATTTAAAAAGAAAAATATTTTTAACATGAATATATACTTAAATCCACAAAAAATAAATTCCTATATTTAAAATTTTTGTCATAAACTATTTATGCAGTGTGTTGTAGTAAATACTTTCTCTTTGTGTGCCGCCAAATTTTGAAATCGTTAAATATGTGCCGCAACAAAAAAAAGGTTGAGAATCACTGGTTTACAGTCACACGCTTGTGCCCCTGCGCCACTACAGGCCTCAATATATATTTTTAACATGCTTTTATTAGATTGACTTGTACCCATGTAAATAAATTAAAATACATTCAAGAGACTTACCATTTTTATCCATTTTTATAAATTTTCAAGTGATTTTTTATTTATATCATGATGAAAGTCATGAAACTTGGCAATTATATGTAGCTCAGGTACTAATACAATAATATGGTATCATGGAACTGGTGAAACCATAATTTGTATTGTTACTTAAGCTGATGCTGCCGGTCTGATGATGTAGCCAGGACCTGAATAGTGGAACTCTTCAGAGGTTCCCAGTAATCCACTTCAGCTCAAGCTCATATAATTTATAGCTCCGTATGCTGGGTAGCGGAACTAAACGCCGCGAATGATTGAACTAAATTAATGATATTTATGAGTGACATAAATCCACAAACAACGACGACACGACGGTATTCAACTACGCTGTTTAGAAAAATAAATTAAAATATTATAGCACTATTGTTATCGTTTTTTTTTAAATATCTATAATAATTTTTGCTATAATAAAAAAAAAATGAAAATATTTTTTCTCTACTTTCATACAAGTGCCAAACAAGTGTTAAAATTTAGACGATATAAACCTGTCAAAATAAAGTGCAAACATTTATCAACAAGTGAAACTTGGCGCTGTTCCGTACACAACTTTTATTTAAGTACTGCCTTTTTAACTTTTTTGTTGATTAATTGTATACAATATAATTATTTATTATATTTATTGTCCGGGTAGTTAGGAAAAACATAATATAAATAAGACTCTATGCTCTCGCCATTCTGCATACAAGAAGAGAAAAAAGAAAATAATTCTTCAGCATTCTATGGATTTACCGTACAAGTACTTATTTAGAAAACGTATAAAAAATTGAACGTAGCAGGACTCGAACCCACGCCTCCTGGAAACCGATCAGGCGCTCTGACCACTAAGCCATACGTTCTCATCAAGCTACGTCGCAATTTTTATACGCTTGTTACAATTTATTTATATTGTTAGCATCTCTGTAGGCAGTGCCCATTCTTCCATACTTGGATGATCTGAGATTATAACCTAATATCAAGCCATTCCGCTCTCCGTCGAATCGTCCCGAATACATCGGCTGTTAGTGGCGGAATAAATAATAAAAATAAAGTGAAGGTATTTTTTATACATCAATATTGGTAGTAACATATATAAATTAGTATAATAAGCAGATTTTTCGGTTAATGAGAAATCTCTTCTAGGCAACATTTGAGTAGGACAGAGAATTAATGATTTCTACCATTGTACCTTGTCTTACCTTAGCGGTGAAATAAAAATATTTTTAAAATGATTATATAATAATATCTTTATTTCCCAGACTTTTCCTTTTTCGACTGGGATTCGAACCCAGGACAAAAGCGTTTACAGTCAGTCCTAAGTCCTAATGCTCAATTGTTTTTATCGTGTTATTATTACCTAAATTTTGTGTATATACCTATACTCGTTTTCACTTAAAAAACAACAGTTATTTTTAATGAATCACACTATTCTCTACATATAGTAAGTTCCGCATACTGAACCTAGTGCTAACACTCCGTTTTACACTTAGCTCCCAGTTACCATATCGCAAGTTGATTGGCGGAGCTAAACGCCGCCTTTTCCTATAAACAGAGCGAGAAAATAACCCACCATCACATTTACAATAATATTTACTACCTAAACAAAATCTCAAGCAAATACAATACGTCCCACACAACTCAGCCTATATTATCAACGAACAAACAAATATATTTCAAAACTTTTTGATAGAACACCGATGTCGCCCAGCTTCAGTCGAAACGGTTTGCCAAGACCCACTTGTTGATAATATTAATTTACTAACAATTTTTACTTTTTTTTATAATATTTTTATTCGCTTTTTTGTGATTTATTTTGCTAGGACCATTCGATATTCGCTTTTAATTTGTGTGCCAGATTTTGTGGTGAACGACTCGATGTATGAATTAATTGCTTGAAAAGTGAAATATTTTAACTTTCTGTTTTTACAAAAAAAAATCTATTATGTTTTAAATGTTCAATAGATTTTTTTGTGAAATTATTTGTGGATTTATTTCTAAAAACATAATTTAATAGGTGAGGCCAGTCGTGGCGCAGCGGCACGAAGTGTGACTGTAAAATGTCTGGTTGTGGGTTCGATCCCCACTCGAGGAGATGAAATATTTCTGCTGTGTGCGGGATACAGCGTGAAGCTGATTATCATTTAATACCAATCGTACAAATTTATTATAGCAAATATTAAATTTTAAAATTTTAAAACCAAGGAAAAATAAAATCGATAATCTGTAACTTCCGTATGTATACAGATGAATTTCGATATAATATATAAATAGATGAAGACTAAGCGCGGCGTTCCGTTTCATCAGTTGACACACAATGTATGAAAAGTCTCCCGTTATCATTGTCCACTTTAATGCTTATAACTTCAGAGTGAGTAAGCTCAATAATATCATTTATTTAACAAACAAAAAAAAACATAATTTATATTATATAAACATAATATATTCCTCGAGTAGAGAACCCACAACTGTCACGCTTACAATGTCATCCTATGCTACTTCCACACAAGTTAACCTGTAAAAATATAAAAAAGCTTGTTATTCTATCCATCCGCCTACTCCACTCATTTTTAACACAAATATATATTTAGCGGAAGAGGGAGAAAAGAAGTGTTCTCATTACAACGGAGAGTCTTAAAATTAGGTTCTCAGGTCCCCTTTGCCTACCCAGCTATGTGCTTAATACAGCGATGCTAAAAAAAGTTATTATGTTTAGAGTTATCGTATTTATGATTGATACCTGGACTGTAGTACAGTAGACGTGACATCGTAAAGCTCGTCTGGGGTATATAGGGCACGCTTAGTAGCTTTCATAAATTCAATGTAAGGGCAACGTAAATTATGTATTTGGTTATATTAAATATGTTAAACCGTTTTATTGTGTTCTCTTTGGAGTTAAATATAGAGTTATTCCATTGGGGAGGAATGAATTAAACTTAACGCTGCATTTCGTCTATAAAAATAAATATAGAATAAAAAAAAAAACTATAGAAATAAAGTGCGGCGTGGGGTTCCGCCACTAAACTTACGTTGTCTCTTCTTTAGAATACGGAATGTTTAGGCAGTTTTTTTTATTTTCAAACCAATCATAAATCCTTATAGTAATTTCGATAATAAAAGTTAGATATTTTAAATGACTGTTACTACATTGTTAGTATATATTAGAACACGAAAGCAATTTAATTCACTCAATAAATATTAATATTTAAGCGGACGAAACCGCGAGCCGGTCGCTAGTATATTTAATAATCGATAAAACCAAAGAAATTATACATTTTGTAACCACTATGTTAATTTTAATAAACCCTTCGTGCTCACTCGGTTTCGTCAGAACGAATTGAATCGTGAAGAATTTTTATTCATACAAGAAATGAATTCGTGACCTTTGTAAAGGGAAAGGCGTTGCCATTCATATTCAAAATATGCTATAAACATAAAATTCATAAGCAAATCCGATCCTTCAATAGGAAGCTTCGTTGGTAATATGAAAATAAAAGCAATCCTTAATCAAAACTTTTCTTTAGGTGACTAAGAATTTAAGAAAATATGTATCTTTTTTCTGTTGCCTTTTCCAATTTCCAGATATTTTTTTAAATATATTGAAGCCTTCGTGGCGCAAGGGCAAAAACAAAAAAGGGTTTGTGGTTTGGGTCACTAATCGAGAAACAATTTTATACTTCTTTGTTGCACGGCATTGGATTCCTTGACTCGACACGTAAAATTCTTTTAGCTTTACGGTGCCCGTATATAGCAGAATATGCAGAGGGACCCTGGGAATCTGATGTTAAGACACCCCGTTCCTCATTAGGACACTTCTGTTCTCTACTTTCCGCCGAATTCTGGAGACATTGCGTGTTGAGTGGCGGAACTCAACGCCGGGCTTTGCCATTTTACCAGAGCGAGAAAATGAAAATATTAAATATTTCATTCCCTCGAGTGGCACAACAGTCACAGTTCGTTTGCAATATTATTGTTCTAAATAAGTTTAAGCAAATTAAAGTCATATAAATGTATTTTTGATAAAAAAACACAGCTCATTATTATCCACATGATACGGTAAGCAGAAGAAATCTAGTCTTAGGATACTCCATTCCCCACTTTCTATCCAATTTTTGACACATTGAAAGTTGAGAGGCGGGACTCAACGCCGCGTTTTGCTTACTAAAGAGAGAACATGAAAATAATTCATTCCCCTAAGTAGGAATTGAACACACAAACATAGCGCTACGACGGCTTTTACCTCTAATGGCTCTAACTTAATAAAGCTTAACTCTCATAAAAAAAAAAATTTAGCTCCAGCGGCGATAGTCTCAAATAAATATAGAGATAATTTCTATATATATATTATATATTATATAGTTATTATATTGTTATATATACGGTTACGACGAGCTATAAATGTCTGTCCTACATTCGTGAACAGGTGTTACGGAGGGTACAACATGCGATCTTATTGTATGTAAATAACTAAGGGGATTGGAATATTATAATTTTATAGTATAATATTATTTAGGAGTTAAATTGTGGCTATTGTGGCGTGGGATAAGCTGACTCTAAACGCGATTGTAGGTTTGATCCATAGTCCTAGTAGATCATATTGGCGTTATAATTTATTCATTGTCCCCGCTCGAGTAAGATAAAGTGCGGCGTTGTGTTTCGGCACTCTACACTTAATGTCTTGAATTCGAGTGAAAAGCACAGTGAAGACCGGAGCGTGTTAAAACAAAATTCTCTCTTTCTCTCCTGTTATATGTGGGCGTATAAAGAGTAATTTAAAAAAAAAACAATGTTATAAAATGTTATTTCTCTTCTTTTTTCTAGTCTTTTTGGTGCAATTGAGATGTGCCTCAGTACAATAATCGCTGACTCAAATCTGATTTAGTTATTTATATTTATAAGTTTTTCCTCCAACTGTCTCGGTTTTGTGTAAAGTGATCGTTGTACTCACATGCTATAGGTACACGGAACTTTCGTCACCAGCAACTTGCGTAGACTTTAAAATTTTCCCATACTAATTCCCTTCCACACTCCCTAATCCACTTACTACTGTATGTTACCCAGTTCAGAAGATTTTTTTAAATTAATAGATATACCTAGCGTTAAACAAAAAAATATATATACATACACAATATTTATTTCTGTTACATTTACGAACACTATCATTTGATTAATACGTGCCCAGCATCTAACACGCTGGTACTGTATGTACTATCTTATACAGGGTGTACCCCATGGGCATATCCTATACCAATACATTGTAAATTATGTAAACAAAGGTGAAATTTATTGCTTATTACATTCTAAGTTACTGAAAACGGATATCACGTATAAATGAAGCTTCGCAAAATTTTGAGATCCCCAAGGAGTGTCTTGTGAAGCAATTATAATGGCCATTGTGAATATGTTTATGTATTAAATGATGTATGGTGTATGCAGATGGAATGGGATACGAAAATTGTTTATTATTATTAAATTAGTTCAATTAATAAATGTTTTGATTGATGTTTAATTCAATTATTTTTTTTTATTATATTATTAAGGTAAGGTAATGGAGAGTCAGGCAGTCAGTCAGTTTTTTTATATCGTATAAATAATGTTTTAAGTTTGAGGACAGTCGTGGCGCAGCGGCACGAAGTATGCCTGTAAAACCGACTGGTTGTGGGTTCGATCCACACTCGAGGAGTCCATTTCTTCGCTTTGGTGTTCGGCTGAAGAATTCGGCAGAAAATAGGGAACGGAGTGTCTTAACACTAGGTTCCCTCTGCCTACCTTGCTCTGTGCGGGATACAGCGTGAAGCTGATAAAAAAAATAAGACAAAGTGCAGCGTTGAATTCCTTCACTCCGTACGCAATGCAGCGAATTCAGGCAAAATCGGAGAAAAAAAAATAATACAACTACATATAAATATTAAACAATTTGAAACAAGAAATGTTATTCAACGTCTAACAAAACGGTCGTCCCGCCAAAATCGCGAAATGCGCGTCGCCATCTTGATAAGCGTTTAAAATGGCGGGCACGTTTTATTTTTCTGTCGAATACAGTGGACTAAGATATTGTCAGGTGAATCCAATGTATACTGAGAATTGTTTTCTATTTTATTGACAGTCTGACATTTTTAAGACAAAACTAAAAGGCTTAAAAGAATAAGAAGTTAGGTATTTTTTCGAGTTATATACACATTAATATTTTTAAAAGAAAATTAATATTTCTTGTGTGTGATATATGCAAAAAGATTTGGCTTAATAAACCCATAAATAAAGAGAATATGTTAGTTTCGTCAAGAATAATAATATTTTTTTTTGTTTTTGGTTACATTATATGGGATAGTGCCTACACGTTAATTAGAAAACCAAATATCAGAAACTATTTTAATAAAAAATATAATATTATAGCAAAAATTATAATATGCTTTAAAAGTAAATCCGAAAACTTTCAAATATATCATTAGAAAGTTTTTATTTCTCTCTCGAGAGAGATAAGTTTTTGCTGTAAAATATGACCGTAGAAGAAAAATGATTAAAATGAGCGTAAAGAGTAATTTTTATGTTAACTTAAAACTGTATTATTCTAACATTGTGGTATAATTTTCTAAAATAATACGCTTGAGTGTTTGTTTATTTATTCATCATTGAATAAGTATTGCCTAAAAATGCATAAAAAATACTATTTATTTCTGGGTTAACTGTATTTTAAAAATATATTACTTACTAGCGGCCCGCCCACGGCTTCGCCCGCTTAAAATACATGATTATTTAATAAGCAGAATTGATTGACAACTATCATAAAATAAATAAATAAATCAGCTTCACACTGTATTCCGCACACAGCAGAGTAGGCAGAGGGAACCTAGTGTTAAGACACTCCGTTCCCCACTTTCTGCCGAATTCTGGAGGCATTGCGTGTTGAGTGGCAGAACTCAACGCCGCGCTTAACCTTGACACCA